>DWUN01001089.1:0-18189 GCA_018249975.1 Passova gellias
AACTGGTGAAATGTGGGGGTGTACTACACACTCCTCTGCCTACCCCTTCGGGGATTACAGGCGTGATGTTACGTTATTAATTATATTATGCGAAAAATTTACGTTACTGTTAATAAAGTCCATAATTAACACTGTAAGCTTGCCTGCCAAAAATAAAATGAAAAATCAAAATAAAAAATTAATAAGAGTCTACGGAAGCATATTTTTGAATGACTAAAACTCTTTCTTTTGCATTACTATATTAGAAATATGAAAATCGTTTTTTTAGCAATGCATAACGCTCAAGACCTAAGCAAAAAAAAAATAGTAGTCCAACTTAACCAGTATATACAACAAATTATAGCCATGATCGTAAGAAGCGTGTTATGGAAGTAGTCACGAAGAGCAAATGTTTATATTTTAACTCAAATAGTTGTTGTTGATCCTGAAATCGTGTACAGATAGTTTCGTTACTGATACTCGAGATCCTGTGGGAACTAATTGTTGTTGCATAAAACAACAACAGCCCTGTTTAAGCTGAATTTTGAGATACGTGGTTTTGAAAAAATAAACCATCCAAAGATGTAGGTATACCAATTTAATAAGATTACAAAAATATATGACATGACATTATATAAGTATTTATTTTTTGTTATATTGAAAATGGAATTGAATTACGAGGCAGCATTCTTTCTGAATGTGTCAGGCAGTATATTTTCTAAACAGCCCCTTCAGTTCAAACGCAACATTTCAAATACCTCACGGTACGCCTGAAATGGGTGCGGTCGTAGACCTACCGCGTTCCGTGCACTGACGTTTCTAGAACTTTTCAATTTTTTCACATTCATATTTCACACGTGTATTACGGTTTGTGGAATAATTTTATTATTATTTGTGTTTTGCTGTTAATAGCGATGTGGTTTACGTATATTTCAAGGTCTTGTGAAATTAATTTGGTGCGATTTTTATTGAAAATGTATTAAGTGTTTCTCAATTTTAATTTAACAATAAATATATGACGAATTAATAACACCTATTAAACACGTGCACGCCTGCATGGATTTTTTCTTTTCGACCCTTTTACCGTTTAACTGCTAGACACGAGTCGCAGTGAAAAAGGTTTTGAAAAGCCACAATGTAACACTTTGGCCAACACGAATTGATAGACTTCACACATCAGAGAACTTTACGAAGAACTGAAATTATGCTGATATTCTCACGATTCTTTCCACACCGTTATAGCGAGTGATATTTACGTTTTATTTTATAAAATTTTCTTTGAAGTTGAGCGTATTTAATATGTGCAAAATGAAAATGTTAGTGGAAATCCTCCAAGTGAATATTACAGCAAGGTCACTTTTAGTTTGTCGTACATCAAAGAACTTTCGTCGTCTCACGATGAGATTGCAAGTATTATCTGCATAACGTAAGAGGCTTTAGTGGCTTTCGTGGATATCGGCAAATTTAAGAAATATGACTACACTTGTTATCGTACGCTTGAAGCCAGCTCTTTTTGAATAACAATTTAAATGCGTCGTATTATATACTATAATAGTTATATTCGTAAATAATGATTTTAAAATGTACCGATACGTAAACCGGGCGTTGAATTATTTGTATGGCAACCAATTTAATGGTAATATATGTACAAAGGTTTACACACATTTTCGCATAGTTCGCTGCGATTTGACTATTTGGAATGCATAATGCTGTTTTAGCGTTATTACATTAAAATATTCAACTGAAATGTTTCCTAGATATGTTATTACTGTCAGTTGAATCGTTATAAAGTTGAATAAGGGCTTAAATAGGTAGCATTACCGCCAACTTTTTAAAACTCTACAGGTAAGGGCTGCTCAAGGAATTAAAAGGGTAAAGGCCATAGCCTTCGCTGGCCAATCAAGTGTTAAATAACTTTACATGCCTTAAAGAATATGAATAAGAACTTCAAAACGCATAAATTTATAGCGATCGAAGTTCAATCTATACAACATACTTAACTTCTTAAAGTCAAAAATGCGTATCGCGCTTCGAACCTCAGACCTTTAATAGTGGACCTTGAATTGTGATCTTTAATAGTGATCTTTATAAACTGTATCCTATGTATTATTCTGATGTATAAGCTATAATACTCGTACTGTTAAGTTTCATCTGAATCCATTTAGTACTTTATATATAGGTACATTGGCAATAAACATCTTCAATTAGTGAGATAAACAACAATTAAATGGTCAAGTTTCATACAACAATAGGCCATGCTCTTTTATTCCGAATTAGCTCCGCGCTATATTGAGCAAAAGTTCACGGCAGTTAGCGCGATATTAGCTGTTAGTAGCACATAACTTAGCGCCATATGTGGCGTATGTACCGCGCGGTAGCAATAAGGGAAGAGGACCTTCGTGTCGTTATATATGTATAGCAGATGTGACCCAGACGCTCCGTTACGTGTTTTATTGCGTTACATGTTGTATTTGAACCGTTTGCGCTGATTTTAATTTCTAAAATTAATTTATTTCATCCAATTAGTGGTAATTTTAGTATACGACAATATTTGTATACACTTAATGCTAAGGCATGCATTGATCTAATCGTGTGAAATCATATGTACCTACACAACAATTATGCGTTTTGTTATTTTCATTGTTATCATATTTGTCTTTGTTACGATTGGACGACCATATCTTCCATGTTTGACACCATCGTGGATGAGGAGTAGTCCAAGGTAAAGAGACAGCATGTTCTTCCGTGATTAAGGACCTTTGGCCTTTGAAATTATTTTCCTGCTCTAGTCACCGAGTATTTTGCAAAATTTAAGGATTTCGAGCTTCTATTATCACGTAGGGTGGCAGATGGCCTTCCGAAATCTACGGGGATTTAAGAGCCTAGTGGCTAATTGCGCAACAGACCTCTACGCGCAAAGGACCATATCCTTAGAAATATACAGTTATCCTTAGAAATATACAATTATCCTTAGAAATATACAGTTATCCTTAGAAACATACAGTTATCCTTAGAAATATACAGAAAATCATTAAAGTACGTCATACAATGTCGACCTTTTTTAATTGCTGATTTAAATTCGTTATGATCTCGCGTCCTTCGTTCTTAAATAAGGCAAAATTATTTTCGTTACATCGCTCTTTGAAGTGCCTAAGGTTATTCCAAAATGTACATGTATACGTTACTATTACTTGATTATAATTTAAAAATATTTCGCCCAATTTTTGCTCGACCTAATGAAAAAGATTACTTACAAACTAAATTAGACCTTAGTAATTGAAATACAAATAATGTTAGTGCACTTCAAACAACATCTGAAACCTTCTAAATCTACTATCGTCTTCAAAACACCGACCTTCAATATCCGACTAATACTTACGTTTTTGTATCCTTAATCGTAACAATAAAATGTATGTAACTAAATCTGCGTTCATACTACAACTAGAGGATTACATATAACTCCATCCGTCAGCGTCGTTAGTCGGAATTACATCCGGGTCAGTTACTGTCGCCGCGATGCACTAGATTTAGTCGCTACAATTAGAGCGCAAACTGACTAACATTGACTACTATGGGTACAAGAGAAGTACCTTAGTATTAACATATGTGTGAAAATGCTATAAAACATTCATGCGAGTATCTTTTTCTGGATTACCGATATGCTCCGGAGTTGTGGCATTTTAATTAAAACAAAATTCAAGCTGGTCTGTAGATGGAAGGAAAATTGATTAGTTATTTTAATTAAGACATGTACATTGTATGAACACGTTTGAACATAAATATGTACAATTACTGTAGAGAAGATATTTAGAACAGTACACAGTACCCTTTAAGCAGTAAAGAACAGTTTGCTTTTCTAGTGAAACTGATTAAGTATGAAAATTAATGTTTTCTCACGATGTAGGTAAGATAATCGCCTTTATCCGGTGCTGGAAAATGGTTGCGAAATGTACCCGGTTATAGGCTTAAGGTATATCCGTTTGAGGTTACACGTGCGTTTGTCCTGTTTACGGGATCACATCCGGGTCAGTTACCGCCCGCTGGTAATGACATAGGTACTCGGACGTTGCAATTATCCCTGCTTACATACGGATGTACTATTCACGGTTCATTAAAAAAAACTATCGAAGCATGAAGCTAGATCACACTCTTTTTGCTTACATACGGGTGTCATATAGTTTTTTATTTAGAGCAATATCGAAGCATAAAGTAAAAGTGGTCATCTAAAATAGAATACCTTACATATGAAAGTACTGTTAGGGTTCATTAAAACAATAATAGGTGTACGAGTAGAATATGACTGTAGGGAAAGTATTAATAGCTTTTGTCTACTAGTATTAATTGTTAAAATGACTATTACTTAGTATTAATTATGACGTGTCTACAGGATTATGAAGCCACTTAAATTACACACCATTTTCTTTAAAGCTCCCTCCGGATGAAGTATTGCAGCGTGGAAATGAATTTAAATGCATAACTTCCCCGTGCTTTGAAACGAAGCTCGGGGCGTTTCCAAAAGCGTCTTTGTTGAAATTCAAAATACCGACATGTGCGACGCAGTAATAAGATTTAAAACGAAACGAAATTATAACAGCTTTATATGTGGCAATAGTTTGAAACACATTTAAGTGAAACGGTGGCAGAGCTTAATCGTAGTACTAAATCCTTGAAAAATAACGAGGAAATTAATATTTGTATATTACATAATTATTTAATGTATCACTGTCAGAACAGTATGTATTGTTGCAACTTTTATAACATGTCTTTTTATACATTTGGACGAGGTCAAAATGAGGTATATTAATAAATATTTTACCGTGTAACTCCTTTGCCACTTCTCGCTTATTATATCCGGGTCGTAAAAGCACGTCACGAAAATAATGAATTACTGTTTCCGTAATTTTCATCCGTTTCACAATTCGGTATCAGTGCAAATAGCGGCATTCGATTAAGTTGAATTTTGCGGCTGACATACCATTGACAGACTGAAATGGAATTCCCGAAAATATAGCACGCATTGTAGCGCTTTGTATTGCTACCCTATTCGCTGCTGTACTCGTATTTTGAAATTCGTAAACAGAATTGGAATTCTGTCAATTGCGTTTGCAATGTGGCCATTCTATTTTTGAGTATACTCGCACCTAATTTCTCATATATTGTGTACAATTGTTCAGAATTTAATCACAAGATGTTCAGATGTCAACTGAATTTCAATCACAATCGCCTAAGATGAAATGCATGAAAATTGAAACAAAATGTAGGTATATGGAAAAATTATTTCTATTTAATCTCATAATGGATATCATTATTGTCACAGCTGTTATGGTAATAAAATACAGAAATGATGAGTGCGCATGTTAGTGCATAGAAGCAGGTGAAGACATCTCAAAACTATTTTGTTAAGTCTAATTTCGCCGTCTGTAACAACAAAATAAGCTTGAAAAGTTTGCTTTCATCTCTACCTAAATGACTTATATTTCAGTAAAACATAATGGCTATAGATACCTAATACTGTGTCCAGGCACGAATCTGCGACATGTATTACATGGGTCTACTTATTCCAAAATTACTGGGTAAATAAAACAGAAACCAAACTAAAAGTTGAAAACAGTAAGTTGATGAAACCACGAAACAGCGAGCGGGCTCTGTTCGGTTATGTTTCTCGACAAACAATATTAATAACGTTGCCATGCAAATTTTATGTTTTTCAACAATATGGTATTCGTAATATAGAACTGTACTAGCTCTTTGGCACCGGCATATTTGAAAAGATACCTACATTGAGCCACACTATCAAGTTTTCGTGATACAGAACCTTTGCTACCTTATCAATCTAGATTATAAGTAAATATAGCTTAAGTTTTTCATAAAAATCTTTCGACAGAACATGAGTATCTAATTCTTATGTCTGTTAATTCTCTCTAGACCTTTGCCATATTCAAAAACAGCATAAAAATGATAGACCGTTAATTATTAGTTTTCGCTCTAATAAATATCATAGTATTGTGAAGGCTCGTTGATTTTAATGAATCGTTTTCAACGAATTCGTGCATCGCACACATTAGTTACTGTCACAATTATTACCCTCGCATCCGAATAATTATGTATTGTGAGATTGCAAACAGTTTGACTAACGTGTTAAATACAGAGCTCGATATTTCAGTAAACATTAGTTCAATGACCAAACCATGACTAAGCAGAAGTGACTTGCTTCACGTTAAAATAAAAAAAATCACACTATTGTGTAAGCTCCAGTTTTAATATATGTATGTATCAAATTGGTGCGTTAATCTGACGTAGCCTAGTTTGGATTTCAGTCCCTGATCTGGTGGTCTGGGTTCACATACTTAATACGAGGCAACCTTTAAGCTTTTTGTGTGTGAAATTTCATTTTCAAAATTTTTTTACATGCTTACCTACGTAATGTTCACGCATAAAAATACACGATCAATCTTCTAATATATGTACTTCAGTGTTGACAGAATTATAAACATGTTCATGAAACAATGTTAAACCGCCGTAATACAAGTCCAATTAAAAACAACTTGGAAACAAAGTATTGTAGAATAACAAATTAAGAAAAAAACGTGAACAAAATGAAAAATGTAGTGGAACAAGAGACTGCCTGCGGCTTCTCCCTTTATTACCCCGAAAGTAGAATATTACTTACAAGATCTACTGTAAAAGTTTTTACTCTTTAACTATTTACTGGTCATGCCAATTTTTCTTGAATTATTTGAAAGAAAAAATGTATAACAGTCATTTAGCTTGCAGGTTTAAAATTAATAAATAATACATAGAACCGTTTTAAAAAATCAAATTCGTAGAAACTGTACATCTTTTGAACTGTAATTTGAAATTGTATTTTAAAAGGAACGGTCTAAAGTCGAATACAACGGATCCGTAGTTGAAAAATAACTATAAACCAAATTAATCAAAAAGATAATATTTTTTTTCAAACAATACTCTATTTCATTTTAAACACGTAATAGACAGTACATTGCACGAACATTTTACTTTAATTAATCATAAAATGGTATTTAATGAGAAATTGTTTAACGATATTATTGTCGAGTCGAGTTCCATTACGGACGGATCATAACGACAGGGGCTACCGCCAGAGTTACGCTTGTTTTACTTATTTTAAAATAACTCATCCGGGAATAAACATCATACGGTTTACGGGTCTAAAATCCCATTAAGGGGATCTACTCTTACATATTACGGGCCACACTAATAGCAAATTTAAATGTTGAAGGACGAGTCAATTTAGGACGCTTTGTGTCTATTGGCAGTACTTTGCGCCATATTGCCGTCGAGGGGAGTTCGATTACGGTAAATTTAATTAGAAGTACACGCTCGGGGTAATTATAGACCATTTATATTTAGAACACATTAAGTTATTGCATGCATTATATGGGAAGAACATTGTGCAAGGTTTCGGTTATTTTCTACATCAGATAAGACGTGCTTATTGTAGCCTCAAGAGATATGATCATTGACATAAAATTATTATAAAATAGGCGTAACACATCTAAGTAGAAACAAAACTATGCAGTAAATATATAAAGTATACTTAACATGTGCTAATTTTAAATTCTTTCTCTTTATTGGGGATCCTCTAGAATCGTTTTACTTATTTTATAAGAGCTTAGACTCTTGTATGTTTCCGGCTTATTCTCTTTCTCTTTCTCTTTCAGTCTACCCTAGCCTGAAGGGCGCACGAAAGTGATGATAGATGATGATAAAAATGTGTGATTTTCATTAAACGTATATGATATAGGGTAAGTACCCTAGAACTAATAAAATGAGTTTAATTTGGATCCCTAATATATTTGTATAATAGGAAATGCTTACATTATGGCATGCAAAAAACTATGAAATCTTTCTATACCTAATATCAATTTCTATAAATTTGCAATTAGCAATTAGCAATTGCAAATTTACGATACCAGATTTAAAAATATATATACCAGTTCTCAATGTGGCCTTTGAATTTTCCACAGACCCATTATTTGTAGTAATCAGTGTATATAATTCTGACCTGATTCACATGAGAATACTGTTATTACATACGGAGCGGCGGTTTGTAAGTTGACTCGCATGAAAATAATTTCGCCTTAGTAAACACGCGGGTGTGGGAACCCACGAGTGGCATTTCGCAATGTATTTCCCTTGCGCATTAAGTTCGTAAACCAAAACATGTCCCATTCTATTTAATCCGAGTCATAAAGTATACACAGGACCCTGTAAAAGGCTGCCAAAACAAAGATATAACCCGTTTGTATAAAACGAAGAGCATTTCAATAAAAACATTACCTAAATGTAATATTAAAGCGTGTAGCTATTTTCGCTCGCACCGCGGGGTGTAAATTAAACTTGAGACATAAAAAAATCATTTGAAAAGTTATTAAATATAAAGTAGCTTATAGCTTTTATGGAACCGTACACATATGGACCTACGTTCATACATAGAACATTATATTACATGCAGTTTTCAAACGTACATTAATAAGAACTGTGCTATACTCTGATTAACTAAACAAGTTAACCTTTGACAATTCCAGCCTCGTTGTTTTAGTTATTTAAAAGCAGATTTGTTTTGTGTTCATCTCGGACACTGTACTGTCTTAGACCATGGAACTAAACAACATTGCTCATCCTAAATCTCAGTATGAACATTATTAATGTCGGATGGTAACATAAATTCGGGTGTAATTTTAGAATTTTCCTACAAACTGCCTACAGAGCGGCCATCACATTAAATCATTTGCTTCGCTTGTTATATTAATAAATGAGCTGAAATTCGTAAGAAAATCGGTCCTTCAAGTCGTTGCTTTAATTTTCATTATTGATGAAATTCACAAACTATTTGACTCTTCTGTCGCATATCTGATAAATCTAATGATACTAATCGAGGCAAACTCAAACTCGAAAGGGTTCGGTTCGTGTATTTCGTAATAGCCTGTCTACACCTTTCGCCACCGTCCTCAAACCCCGAATGGCACGAAAAGCTCGAGTCTTTTGAGAGATAAAGTAGTATAGAAAGCCCCGACTGTATCGTACAGCAGTGAGCTTTTATTATTGCATTCAGTCTGTATAATAATACTCAACAACAACAACATAACATCACGCCAGGTCCCTAGCGCGGTAGGCAGAAAGCACCGTGTGGCAAATATCTCTAATAATAATAATACTCTGTATACTTTATATTCTATCATAACCAACCACACCGTCTACCTGTTTCAAATCAACTTGTAAGATTTGTCCTAAACATGGAAAGTTAAACAATAGGAAAACTCAAAATTACATATTGATATTCCCATTGAAGAAGTTTAAAAAAATATGACGTTTCATAAATGTGATGTAAAGCTGTTTTGGTGTATATGGGGCACAACACGTTCATTTTCAGCAAAGTTACGTTTGTTCGTTCCGAATTGAAATGTGTACTGTACTAGTTTGTAAAATTCTACTATTTTAATATCAACCCCGTGGCCTTTGAATTGCCCGAGTTCAGTTACTGAATAAATTAGCGCGACTTCATCGTAAAATCTTTTTCCAGTTCTTTAGTGGGCAATATTTATAAACGCGGATCGAAATAACCTTTTGACATGGAAGTTGTGAATTGAAACTTTCAATGACAGCGAGACAGTTAAGGAAAACTATGCCTGTCTAATGAAATCTATTACATTTCAAATGCGAGTAGATATGTGATTGTTACTTGGATTTTCTCTTCCAACGACGTGAGCGAAACGAATATGTAGATTTAAAATAGGCGCATAACATAAAGAAATGCATGTAGGTGACCCTTTACATACATATGTATGTATATCCACCTATATTACAGCTCACGACCTTTTGTTAACAACGCACCGAGCGAAACAAGGCACCGCAATTAGCTTTGCTTTGAGCAACTGCTATAACATAGCACGTACAGAGCAATATAGTCGTAAGGTGCAACTGGAGCAATCCGGTAAGTAGAATATAACACGACCATAGTATGGTTAAAATTAGGTGTGACGTGTAAATGTTTTCGTAGAAAATATCTTTTCAAACTATCGAAAACCACTTCCTAAACTGGCCGGGTTATAACGCCGATGTGGATATCAGTAATGATAGTCTAATATTTGGATTTCAGCCGTAGGGCGATGACTTAACAAGAATTGTATTCCTTTTAAGCCTAAAATATCACTAGTAATGGTGAAACCAAACATTGCGAGGAATCCTGTACATAGAAATCATAGAATCTCTATAGTGTTCTAGATTAGAATATGAATGCGTGTCAGATGTGTTTATAGTTATATATTACGTATGTTTATTCTCTATTAATGGTATCGAAAAAAATTTATGCGTACAATAGCGGGCGAAAGCACGCTTTTGCGTAACTATACGCGAAACGATACCCGATGAATGCCGTGTACGAAACGAACTGTACTTAATCAATAAAGTTCGGTAACTAAAGAAACTGGAATAAAACAATCTTATTTTCTACTAGCTGTGCCTGCGATTTCGTCCGCGTTTGGTATTAATTATTTTATATAGATCTAAAGTCTAAGTTACTCCTCATGGCATCAGCTATCTGCCAGTGAAGTCCCGTCAAAATCGGTCCAGCCGTTCCAGAGATTAGCCGGAACAAACACAGGCAGACAGACAAAATTGTAAAAAATGGTATTACGGTATATGTACCGTGTAACGAGTACATACATATGTATTTAGTTAAACGTGATTATTTTAATACTACAAACAAACAGTCCAATTTCATTTATTTCTATAGATTTTACCCGCTTAGTAATCGCGTTAGTCGAAGTTATGAGTATAACACGCTCTACCCGTCAATATTATCTATTTATCATTACTTTCAACTTTTGTTGTAGAAAACTTATCCATCTAAGTTCTTACCTTCGCTTTTTTATTTTGCTATTGTATCTTATTGTACTTACACAAAGAAGAATTTGAATTTTAAATAAGAACCGTCGTCTGCGATTGAGAATACGCTGCCTAATGCAGCGAGGTTCTTATCTGGTATGTTTTTTATTTTGTTTATCGACGCAATATCCACATATGTTAAACTGAAAGTATCTATATAAATGTGGGCCCAAGTTGGCCTATCCTTGTAGCTCTGGACCGGGAAACAGCTACGATATCTCCTGCCAGTCGTAACAACGATAAAAAGAAGTTTATAACTTTTGAAGGTTCGATCACCAAAAAAGGCACAGGTATGCACAAGTAGGCAGTACAGGCACAGTAGGTATGTTTGTATCTTTTGTGACTTTGTGGTTACCTCTATGCGTGCATCCATGGCAACCGCTACACATGGCATCCAAACTGGTGACTGGCAGGATATGAATGTGTGTGTTCATAAATGTGTATGTTTAGGGATGTGTGTGTCATTATTATTTATGTTTGTAAACCAGGTCAGTAAATAAGCAGCCTTTCTTTGAAATGTAGTGATGAGGGTGCGAAGCGTTATATATAAATAGAAATAGTTATAAGCTGTCAAAGATTATATATTATAATGATTTGTTTTAAAATCCATTGTGTATCTATGTTATAAAAACAAAAATAAATCGATGTTTTGTTACTTAACATTGAATTGACACTTATATTTTTAACGTTATTGTAACATTTATGTATGAAACTTAAGGAGTGTAGGTACCTAAGCTGTACATTTGTGCACTTATTATTCCTTTCGTTTTAGTAAAGATAAATAATTACTAAAAATGTATCGCAATATTTTTTTCAAAGCGAATTTTCAACGCCGCATTCGACACGTACCTACTTACTGTCTTTTTTGAGACCGTCTTGAAAATTTAATCCTGTCGTATTCGTCCTGCACATTTTCTGTACCAGTTACATAGAACTTTTCTTACTTGGGGTATTTTCAATGCACGGATAAATCTCCGCATCAAATAGAACTTGGATATTATCAAAGCGAGGTTAAATATGTCGGGTACAAAACATGTATTTGTTAGGCCCTTGCCTGTTGGGATTCACGAGAATGTACCAACATAACTATCCTCCACTGACTATAACTAATATCTAATACATCAAAACTTATTATGTAACTCTAGTGTAAAGCTAAGTTGATCGCGATTGGTACATTTAAATATTCGACACACGTAACGGCATGCGTGAGTCTCGACGGCGACTCGTGACCTTTTAGTTAGCGTCTGTACGTATATGATAAGGCAAGGGATGTAGGCAATCTACTCGCTTCTCGAAATTCGATCAGCGAACAACCGCCACCAGTCCCTCGAGCGACTCCATGTAATATTCAGTACGTCATATAATGTCAAACTCACTACATTATGTATTATTCGATATCTAACTTGACCTAGGTATAATTTGGAAATTGGTCACCGCGTACATTATATATAGTTAATGTAAGAACGGAAGCTACCTACAATTAATTCCTAATAACTAGTTAATAGGTGACTTAATAAGCAGTGGAAGGTAGTTGCGGCATATTGGTTTAGTTCGATTTCTTTAGAAAAATTATTCGAACACCAGCTAGCTGGTCAACAATATTTTTTCTCCGATTCATACTATAATTGTGTGATATATGTACTTGGTTTGACACCATTAAAAAACGTTTTAATATTAAACAATAGTATAGATTTTCGTTATATCTTTCATCTGGTATCTGGTATGGATACACAAACACAAGGATCCAGGTTCAATAGAGACTAATAAATTCATCAATTACCTGTAAATCTGGTCCTAAAGGCCCTTCGTGAATTTCCATAGCTAGAAATATATTTTGTTTACTACTAAACGATCGTTTATTTTTTCAGCTATTACAGATTTTTACGATAGACAAATGTTTGCATACATCTATTTATTTCCTTATGTCATTAACATCCGGATAATAAAACTGCCGTGAAAGAAACACGCTATCTGAATACAAACGTACAATAATGCCACTTGCATTAACAAAACCAGCTCAAATACCTACCCTTACTTTGCTTGTGTTCGCTTATGTGCTGTATTCTCCGTTTCACCCAAGCTATGTAGAATGAGAATTTCACAATAAAAATATCATTCAACGTTTATCGATATTATTCGTATTTGACTTAATTTTTTCAATAGCGTCAACAAATGTGATATACCTACGTGTAGACAAATGTTTTGTTCAGCAAACCGACCAACCTCGAAAAGAATAAAAACAGATATATTATTGTTAGTTATGTGGATTATTTTATAAGACTATTAATAAGTAGATAATAATTGGTAACCGGATTGTATGAACATGGCTGTCAGCACACATTAGTGTAATTAGTATAAATTAATATGAGTGCAGTTGAACTTTGCTACGACTGCGGAGTGAACAAAACAAAATATTGTTTTAATAACGGTAGAATCGTGGTCAAAGGTACTATCGCCCCGAGCGAACTGTAAATAAATTCTACCACGTACAATACATCAAAGTTAGCGACAAAATTAAGGTTATTCATTAATGGATAGCATCTAAGTGACTGAACTTGCTACAAATAAAAAACCTTAGAAAGTCGTATAGATTTTGCAGTTATAATATGAAATGCATCAGAATTATTGAACAATTCGTGCCCTCGAAAATCCGTCAACGCCGAACAAATAATCTGGCCGGTACGTCGTTCGAAAATTCGATTGGATCAACTCGTTAACGTTTCGAATATTTTCAATATTTCGCAATCAATTCCTCTACTGTTTTCTCTCGGACTCTATAGCGAATATTATGATTTGAAATGAATATTCAATTTGACACAAAAGTCTAATGAAATATCCGAATCACAAAACCGAAACGAGCCAAACAAAGACTACCTATGTTGATACTCAAAGAGGGACAAAAAGCTCTCGGGAAGATTTGAAAACCCAAATAAAATTTAGATTCGTGTTCGTTTTATGTCACCGTGCGTACGGAGTATTGTTGGGATATTTGTGGGTACCCTAAAAGCTATCTTTACCATCTGAGTTTAAACTATAATAATAAGAGTCATCTGCCATTTTTTCTAATTAAGCATGATTATTAAATTTCTTTAAACCGAAATAAAATCTTTTTATCATTTATAAGCAGCCTAGTTAAAAAGAGGCAAGCGTACTATTTTTTTAATATACTACCGGTTTTCTGAGTTTGTCTTTTGATCGTATTTTTTATCATATTACAGGCTAACCTTTGGCCGCGCCGGTACCTCAGAGAAAATATAGATGCGTCCTAAGATGGATCACGCGTGCTTACAAAAAGTTCATGCACCCTTTCTTATCATAATCTCTTTTAAAAACAGAATATTAAACTGTTACATTTTATTATATACGTATCTGTTTTACTTTTTTTGTAGGAAATGCTGATACCCAAGGAGCATTGCCGCGTGCAACCCCTGAGCGAGACCCGCACAGCCACGTCGCTCCCGCACGCCCGACTCGCGCGCACTCCCTCCATATCTTCGCAGAGCAGCCTCGACAGCGGCACGTCTAGAGCAACGGTAACGTCATTACTATATTGTACCGGCCAATACGTACATATTTGTAGAGTCAGCACTTTACGGCACTTCGCATTTACATCAGTCCTCCTTGAGAAATCAAAACAATATCATATCATGTCATGTCATCAGGTCATGTGTGCTACCACATCTATAATTTATTTTAACAATCAGTTAAGCAATTCTATCATATCTATCGTGTCGAAATACTATATCATTCATCTATCAACCAAATATCGTATCGGATCTCGTCTTATTTGCGGTCCTTCGAGCCGGATTATTCAAACCGGCGGATTTAATTTTTTTAATAGAGACATTTGGTAGAGTAATAGTATCCTTTTGGATTCTCATACCGCTACTTCTAAGTGTTTAACAAGAAATGCTGAGCAAAAATTTCCAAACGGCCAGGATTTTCATTGGAGTGTTTGGAACTCTCCTTACGGTGACCCAGTAAAAAAAAAGCGAATTCAATATAGTTTACTTAAAAAAAGTATGTATACGAAAATGCTATAATGTAATAAAAGCAAGCATTTTAAGATAATCATAGTGATTTCAATTATGCCTGCGATTGTAACACAAGATTCAAAAAGAAAATTATAATATGCAGCTTACTTAAGAAATTGGTCTTTGAGTTCAAAAGAATTGTGCAGCGAACTCTGTGCCTTAAGCTAAACCCACAATTATACATTATACTTGCTTTGAAACTTTAAAACAAAGGAGCGTATTCCAACTATGAAATAAAAGGTAAGCTGAAGGCTTTGTCCTGGATACTAAGCTTCGCTTTTCAGATGTGATTATGCCGGGAATGTTTAATGAGCGAAATAAATCATAGTGTTCACCGCTCAGTGCTAATGACCCCGGTATGGTTAATATGCTCCACCCTTCACAGAGCGTTCATGAATTCCTATTTCAATATGCAAGCCGCAAGATACTGAGAGAATTAATGATGAGACCCAAACAGGATCGAGTTAGTCCCGCCCTCGTTTCGTATGCAGTTTGCAAATGTACAGATCACCGTGAAAACGTTGGCAATTCCCTTTCATATTCCCATCGACACAGGAACAATTTTCCACATAAATAATCTTTTGTATTTTTTTCCTACAATTGATCTTTAATCTAAAGGAAATTTTCCACCCCTTTCAACACGTTTATTAACTTTCGTTCGTGATCGTTATTCGCATTACAGATCGTAATATGAGATACAGCGATACAATGAAAAGCCTTATGTAGAGAAGGATAATCGAGACGACGCACGCGATTCGAAGCTAAACTGCAAAATAACCACGAATAATAATGCGCAAAACGTGATGTAATCGTCAAATATCTGTCAAAGCCAAAGGGTACAATGGCCATAATGCATTTATAATACACCGTCTTACGGGGCGAAATGATGTTTAGTCATTATATGTGCATTAAGTCACAGGAAACATCTTTACAATATATACTTACCCACACAGAGCTAGTAGTATATAACTGTCACTAGAAAACTTATGGCAACGGTTATCCACTGCAGTAAAAATTAAATGGAATTGATAGTGCAAATATAAAGAAAGAAGACTTCAACAGCGAACGTAAATTAACCAAGCTGAATCAAGTGGTAAATGTACCTACACTTGCATATAATTGTTTTAGTTTGTATGATGATTGATGCATTTTTTTCTCTTCTTTAAGTTTATGTGTGGTGTCATAACGTAAACTTTATTGTCACAGAGCCACCGCGGATCCTCGCCAGCCATCCGCACGTTCGCGCCCGACGGTCGTACTCTTGAAGCCGGTGTGACGTGCTTACCCCGGTCGCCGTCGCCACTGCGCGCTGCTTCCCTGGACGTCCGGGCGGCGTCACATGCCCACGGATCGCTGGCCTCGCTGGCCGACTCTCCCGCACCCCCGAGCCCACGGCACGTTCCACCGAGATGCTTGTCGCCACTACTCATGCCTCCGAGGTAATTCTTATCTGCAAATTAAGCCTAGTGAAACATTTTCAATCTGCGGTTTTGTTTTCATATCGATTTATTAAGTTATTGTTTCCAAAACCACTACGACCACATCACGATGATACAATGTCGTCATTGATTAATAGACAAATGGCCATTTTCATTCGAACCATTATTTTATGTGAAATCTACCATTTTTATGTCCTATTATTTCATATTGGAATACTGGACATGTATTCGAATTGGTGAAATGATTGCAAGATTACGTATTATTTTCCTAGGATATATCGCCAAGTGTTGCATACAGAACTGTAAAATGCAGAAAACGATTCTTCTGTACTTGGATAGCCTTGTCGGGCCCTTAATATCCAGTAAGCGGATTTGCGTGTGAATCAATCTGTCGAGTAGGCTCGCCGGCGCAAATTGGAGCAAACTCAATTTACGCCCGCCATCCCAACGCGCTTCCTCTGCCTCTCGAATTGGCGTTAAAATACATTTGATAGATAGATACATGTTTCTATTAATTTACAGATGAATAGATTTTAATATCTAATATATGTAGCAGTAAATAGATTTACGTGTACTGTTGCTTTATTAATTTATATTTAAAAGGTCCGAGATTACCTATATTTAAAAGGTCCGAGTAACGTGCTTGCAGAGCATTATAAGATAAATATTATGAATTTTTCTAACTGCTTTTTTATAAAAAAATCTAAACTTCGATATATCGGAATGCTTACTACAAGGAGAAAGTTCTAAAAATGCACCTACATATTTATATGCATAACGCTAACAGCCCAGTACTCCATTAGTTACTTGCTTAATACTCCAAAGATGATCGAAATCAAATTGGACTTTAAGATGTTTAACAACCGTACTGCATGCATATTGTATACTTCAAATTCATTTGGACATATACAAAAGTGTACTGATTTCTTTGATATGGATTATTATAATAATACGAAATACTCGAATACAATTTCTATAAAATTCATGGTAAGATTTCATGTTTATGTTTATAAAGTTAGTAAAGGGTTCAGACGGGTTTCCTTTATTCCACTTAAAATATGTATTGCCAATTCACTACACAATATGCAAAGTTGACGGTATTAACTCGGTAAGTCATAAAATATAAATTAATAGTTTGGCGAGATACTTTACGGTTCCCAGCGCATAGCCGTGTCGTAAGAACGAAGCAAAGTTACCTATCACATGTAGTTTTAGCTTGATACCGTCCACATAAAGAATTATGCGTCAAATTTAGCTCAAAGCTTATTTATATAGAAAGTGATTGAAGCCTCTGACAGGATTCGACAGCGAAAATTGACAAAATGCAAAAGATGACAAAATCTAACCCAAGCTACTCGTACATCACGGTCGTAGTGTGCCCGGGGTCAATCGAGTTAATATTTAATCTTGTTGCCGAAAGTTAATGATGTAGGTCCTGTGCTGCATGAATTAATTAGTTATCCGGCGTGCTATCGATCTACTATGAGGGTATGACTATAATATAGTTACCTAAACTTTTTTGTATAAATAGAGTAGCAAGTGAGCATTGTAATCAATCGTCGAGAAACGATAATCCGTTCAGAAATCTGTTTAAAATGTATTATGTGGAATCACTACTTTGATAAATGAGTTAAATAAATCGTTTGGAAAAAGCACGTATCATCATTAAATTATACGTAACATCACGCCTGTTATCCCCGAAGGGGTAGGCAGAGGAGTGTAGTACACCCCCAAATTTCACCAGTCACGTTAAGTCCCACAATGGAATAGGTGGTGAGCCTATTGCCATACACCGGGCACACATCCAGACT
>DWUN01001090.1:0-18186 GCA_018249975.1 Passova gellias
GGACCAATATTTCCTGAGATTAGCGCGTTCAAACAATCAAACAAACTCTTCAGCTTTATATTATTAGTATAGATACTGATAAGAAATAAAGCTGCTACAAATAACAAAGGGAGATTGTTTTCTCAAGCGAACTGAATAGAAAAATCCAATTTAAACCAACTCACTGTTGATCATTATTTTAAAACGCCCAATTTCTCAAACGATATTTAAACTTTTTAAGTGCACACTGTAACTTTGTAAAGCCAGAAGCAAGACCCAGAGGCGAGACTGAATATCAAACCATAGGCGTGTGAAAAAGCATTACTTGAATAGATAAACGTTATACGCTACAACTCTTTATATGTCCCAATGCGGGGCAAGTCTTTTGTGGGGCAATGCCCTACCTTGAAATCACAATGCCCTACCTTAAAAATACCAAAAACTAAGATAACCTATTATAATTAAATTATTTGTTCATAGTTTGAGATAAAAAAAAATTATAACGGTAATCTAAAGGTCTGTGATATACATGGTGATTGATTTAAGAGCCCATGCTTCGAGAGGAGATCATTTATATTACATTTTTTTACTTCCGCTCTATCTGTAACCAATGCTGCCCTACCTCAAATTCGACTCTAGCTACAGCCCTGCATCCGACGAGTCGCTATTGCGTCGCCCTTGTGTGTGTATGCCCTTAAATGACCGTGAATAGCTTGATACGGATGATATGTGAAGACACTACACGATGGACAATGTTATTTCAGTCGCGTTCGGATAGTCGCACATGCAGTCGCTAAGGAACTGGTTAAGAACGCGAGCTGAATCATCGCGTGCGGCTAAATGCGCAAGGAAAATTAGCACATAAAGCGCTGTAAAAGAAATGTCAAAATCGCGTACACATATATCTTACCTTTTCGTGACATAATTCGTCGCTATACTGTTCGCCTTCTTAGAGATGGTACGATATGAAAAATATTTTCTTTTTAATGTTTTTATTTTTTTTATTCCCCGTTGTCCTTAATGTAATATTCAGTATAGTCTAATAAATAATAATGACATAATTATATTTTTTAAATTTGCACGCCGTAAAAGGCAAGACCTAATTAGTTCTATACATTTTTTAAATGTATTCGATATTAGTGTATCTTCTCTTTGTTGGTAGTCGAAGTGGCTAAATCGTAAAATCGGTGCCGTACAATATAACAGCGTTGTATCCATGCCTAAGCACTAATGTATACATTTGGACCTAGATTTCGTGCTTTTAAATATTAACACTAGATTTACCAAACCAGTAATTTTGACTGGTCGTGCAATTTCAATGCAAAATTCCTACTACATATAAATAATTTGATTTCAGAAATAATGTTATTGTTTTTGAAGCTACAAATGGAGAATATATTTAATAAACTTAAGAGGGAATAAAAACTGGAAGTCACAATAAGCATTTCGCTTATACACCGGTCATTTTGACTGGCTGTAGATATACATAAACATATGGTAAATTTAGTGTTAAATAGGTGCTGTCAATACTTAGATATGATAGCCAGTGTTGTCGTTAAGTCGGTTCCATATTAATGTATCAGCAATAAATTTTAATCTCGAATACAAAGTACTTAACATTAGGTCATTCACCCTCTCGCTAACTAAACAGGAAATCTCGAAATCGGAGAAATTTAAACGAAATTTAGCAGACGAACACTTTACAGATAAACGACGTCAGGTAAGTTAGAATTTTGCAACAGGACCGACATAAATGGTTATAAAGGCTTTGGTAACTTTATGTATAAGGATATAGTATCGCTGGGATGTTTGTTCAAATTTTTATTTGTAGCCTAGTCTGGTTGTTGTTTTAATATAACTATAAAACTCACTTAACTTATTGCCACATAAAATCATCCGCTTCGTAGCTGCCTAGAGAAAACGGTACACAGAAATACCTTAGGCAATAAAATAAATAAATATACAACTTATTTTAATACAAACCTGAAGAAACAAGAATGTTTCTATAAAGTTAACATATAATTTGTAGAGGGGAGAAAGAGTTGGAGTATTCTACCGATCGTCAACAATATTTTACAATGTTATTACCTTGAGTTTATCTTCGGAAAAATCAATTTTTTCCTGCGGATCGCAATCCATCAACGAGCTATCGATATCTTCCAGTGAATCCGGATCTTGAGAGGATTGTTTCATTTGTCCCTCCTTCACCACATACGACCACAGCTACAGGGAAAACGGTATATGTTAAGCTGACTCCCACAAAAAGCAATATTCGTAACACACCTATCTTATTTTCGCTACATAGATTCAATATTTAGATTATATACGAATTCATTTCTACATATATTGGTGGCATTTAATTTGAACACTGATATTGTGCACGAATCAGGAAATCTTTTTATGGTAATTGTGCTGTAGAAATGTCAACTCGACATGAAGATAAGCTTAAACCACTTACCAACCACGCTAGTCACAACCGATCAAAGACTATTAAATCTATAGTAAGAATTATATTCTAAGACCTAACGAAAGTACTTATTGTGGTCCAACATGGGGTATAGGGTGATATAAAATTTATTTATTTGAGGCACTGTATCAATATCGTCGTAAAGGTGCTGCTGCCAGAAATGACTGCTCCATGGAAAAGACAGTAGATGGACACAGTTATAGGACAAGTTAAATAATTTTTAATTTAAAGTTAACCTTATTACAGATAGATAATTTTTATATTAACATTAATTTGCACTATGGTCAATGTAAATCGAAATAAAAATTATATTATTATTATTAATGCCTAGTCCAGGTCACCTGATGCGCATCGGCCGGATGGGCGCTGACGACGACGGTGGGGTGCCTGGCGAGTGCGGCCTCCAGTTTGGTGCCGTCGGAGGCCACGTGGCAGGTGACGTGCAGCGGCGTGGCCTCGCCCAGCCCCGCCCCCATCGCGCCCACGCCGCCCGTGCCCGCCCACCACGCGAAGTCCGCCGAGCCGTTGGAGCCGCCGTTGCCGCTGTTGTTCGCGTTGCTCGGCTTTGTCTCTGCGGTGATATAAATATTGTTAATCTTGTTCATAATCGTGTTAGAAACTCCCTGAAACTTAGCAGTTTTAGACTAAGATACATCTAGATTTAGGGCTTGTACTGTTATAACGTATATTCGATTTTTGTATGCCAAATTACAATACCATTCGCAAGGGTCTGATCACAGGCAGCACAAGAAGATTACCGGAGCGCTGCGGTGGCAAACTCATGTTGCCTTCGTGGGGTTTTTGTCAAAAAATCCGACTCAAAATCCTTACATCTACAGCGGTGTAGTCTATGCAGACGAATTCTTATCTCGCTATGCCGATCACGTTGTTATTATTCAAATATGTCTCCACAAAATAAAAAGCTTCACACAAGACAAGATTTAAGTACAATTAACAAAATTTTAATAATAAATTTCAATTTTAGCACGCAAGTTGAAAACTATTAGAGCGATGTGAATATGTACAATAGATACAAAGATACAATCGACACTTACCCATTTCGGGCGGCAGGTTGAGCAAATCCTTGAGGTGGTAGTCGTTGTACTTGCAGTAGGGCGGCGCGGGCGTGTCCGCCGACACGACGCTCGCGTACGTGATGGGCGTGGACGAGCTGCGGCCCAGCTCGGGCACGTCCGCCGCGAACAGCGTGCGCTCCAGCGGCAGCCCGTACAGACCGAACCTGACAGACAACAGACTTTATTAACATGCGATGACTATTTAATATAATAACTATAACGATAATCTGTCCTGATGGCAGTAGCTAATCTGTTGATCGGTCTATGGGAATCAATGAGAATAAAAACTTTGCACTCTCTTTCCATTCAACTGCTTCTGATGAACCAATGAGAGGTAACGAGCAGGCTGATTATACCCGTCATATAATTGTAATCTGCGAGGTCATCTAGCGTTATATATAGTGATATGATATTATATAAGTCACCTTGCTCGCAACAGTTGATGGTACGGATCGGCCCGTTCTCGTAGGCACCTACAGGCGCGATACAGGAGCGCCAGTAGCGACTTCACAAGTCTGGGAGCAGTGGACCGCGGAGTGCACTGCTGGGCCAACGCCGCCAGCCACTTGAGCGCGCCGGGCGAATCGCAGGCGCCTATGGCCTCCACGCAGTCCACCAGATGCTTTGCGACCGTCTGCTCGAACGTGCACTTCCATGGCGCCGGGGTTTGCTTCACGCCCCTGCAAAAGTCGCATTGAATATTAACTGATCACACAACAACAAACATACTCCATATCCTTACTAATATTATAAATGTGGATATAACTTTATTTGTTACGCTGTCACGCGAAAACTACTCAACCGATCATAGTGACGCTTTGTACACATATTCTTGGAGGTATTGGAAGTAACATAGGATACTTTTAAATAAAAAAATATACTTTTTACGAATAATAACAAAAATATTGGTCAAATTTTTCAAAGTACTATAGAAAATTAAAATGTTGCCCAAAGTCACTTTTCCACGCGGACGAAGTGGCGGGCAGAAGCTAATATGATATACGTCGAAGGATTTAAAAATGATTAAGTAAAATTGTAGTAATTATTCGTTATAGTGATATTTACAAGAATATACTTACTCGATAGCTATAAGCATTATTTTGACACACTTCTTAGCGATGCTTCTGTTTGCGCAAAGAATGCAGTGTTTTAGTAACGCCTCGGTATGCTTCTCAATGACCGCTATGCACTCCAATTGCTGCGCTTCGATGGGATTATCGGGGTCCTTGTCGTTTTCCGATTTCGCCAGACGCATTCGGGCCAGCCGGACGGACACCACCCAGTTTATGAGATCCAGGGCGAGCTGTCGTTCTTCATTTCCACTCTTAATAGCTATATTAAAAAGCGTATCCAGGAAGCTGTTTGACTCTAACATAACTATACGCTGCTGCCACTCCATAGGCACATCTGTGTGCGGACTGGAGCGAACGGTGATAGAGATCTGATGCAACCAATCGCAGCCTATAAAGCCGGATTTTTTTGAGGTACCCTCCCCGGCCTTGGCGGGTCCTTTAGTCATATCTTTCGCTGGATCGAACAGTGTCTTAATATGTATTAGGAATGTTCTTCCCCTAGCCCTGTACAAACGAGGGCTGGTCAATATCAGCGAGCCCGACTGCTGGGTCAGATCGAGGCCAGAAGACAATAGAAGGGGCCCGGCTAATATCTCAGCGTTGTGAGCGCGCAAGTACTCTTCGCTGTTCACGGGATTTTCAAGATTCGACATGTCCGCATCGATTATAGAAAAGTGTACCGGCGATTCGGATCGGTAACTGAACGAGGCGTCCTTTTTATACCCGATACCGTGTAAATTCTGTTTGAGCAATGTCACTTGTATTATGGGCAAGTTGACAGAGTTGGCCGTGTGCAATGTGAACCCGAATTCCACGTGAGCCAGCGACACGCTGTAGGGTAACGTCAGTTCTAGCACGTGCTCGTCCCAAGTGGACGAAGTGTTCTGCAGTCTCCACGACCTGTTATTCTGATGGTCCGCCCTGGATCGCTGTGCCGGGGACAGCTCGCACCAGAAGCCCGGCACCACGGCGCTATACGGTACCGTGGTGTTCATGCCGTAGAAGCCTGTTAAAGACATCAGTGTCTCCAAATCGTTAAGGTCCAATTGTGGCTTATTCGCAATGATCACTGGCTGAACTGTCGGGCCGCAAACTTCATCCCTGGGTGCACTCTGCAGCATGTCAAAATCGATGTTTGCGAATTCGTCCTCGTTGACATCGGCGGCGGAATCTTTTTCGCCGTTGTTGAGCGCGTAAAAATAGATCATACCGAGCTTGGTGGACACGCTGAGCCGTTCAACTGAAGTGCAGTATATAACCGACGTGAACTGACCCTTCGGTACCTGCTTCTCGGAGAGAACCCTGAAATCTGGCAACGAATACAATCTCAGGTGGCCGTCGAGACCCACCGAAGCGAAAGAGCGTTGATCGTTTTTGTCTGCGGGCAATAAACACAAGTCAACGGGACTCTCGTTGTAAGGAAGCTCTTTAAATGACTCGGCAGTGTCATGAAGGGCGTACACGGCCGCGTGACCGATAATTTTAAATAGCACGAAATATGCTCTAGCTTCGCGTTTCTCGTTCTTGTCCTGGCTGTCTGAAGCCTCAGCGATGTCCATCTCCGTATCTTCGTCTCCGTACATTCCCGCCTCATTCTTAACCTTTTCTGGATCGATCGATGATATGACGATCAGCAAGTGTTCCTTGTCCTCCGTCGGCAACAAATGTGTTATTTTACTCTCTTCGCTCAGCTTCAGGCTGTCCGGAAGACTTATACATTGAACGGCGGTGCCGATGTGCGGCAGTGGTCCATCGTCTTGCTGCTGATCGCTGTCAGAGTAACCGTCTGCGTTGGCATTATTCACGACTTGACTCAACACCTTGCTACCACCGAAAGTCGCCACTTTGATCTTTTCAGTGCCATCGCCACCTTCATACCACTTCAGGTCGGAAATTTCCAACGGACCTTGTCCTGTCATGTTGAGGTACTGTGTGATGGCATCGCCGTGCACGGCGTCCGTCTGATCGACGACTTTGGTGCCGACGGATTCCAAGTTCCCACTTTTCCAACTCTTGAGCTGAGTTATTTTCCCGACGAAATCCAACATGCTGCCCGATTCGGGTAGCTCCGGGAGTAACGCGGTGGGCGGTGGAGGCGGCAGCACCTTGAAATGTTTCGTGAACATTATCTTTTTGGACTCCCAAATCTTGCAATCGTCTTTGCTCGATGAGGCGTTTAAGTTGATAACATTACTAATTTGTTCGTCTATTAAGCTGTTCGTGCATTGCGGTAGCTCCGTATCTTCATCCGAATACTGGAAATATATCTCGTCATATATATTAGCGTCATCGGCGCGTTGCAAGGGACTTAGAGTGGACACTTTCTTGCTGCCACCGGCTTTGGAGTTTCCGCTGCTTTGCGAAGTTTGTACTACCGTTGTCATGGATCCCGCTCGGCTACTAAATATATCGTAGGTGAGTAGAAACAGCATTTTGTTTGGATTGGTCTGATTGCTCTTCGCTTCATTTTGGTCATTCATAGCTTTGACACTCTCCTGAGACTTGTCCGAAGCCGAGTCAAATAAGGCCTTGCTGGCGTCATCTTTGATCGCTTGATCCATCGGTCGGCCATTGGTGCGCGTGATGACAACCGCACAAATGAGAGCTGGCCTCGCTTTGGTGAATATGTTCGGGTATCGATCCGTAAGCTCGGTGGTCTGGGGCTGAGGGTATGCTTCATGTTTCGGTGTCATCCCCAAAAAGGCCATGGCGGTCAATTCGAGACCGTATGAAGCTAAAATGAAAGAATACAAGTTAATATAAGATGACTTAGTCACATTTCAAATACCATGTTGCTGCAAAAACCTTATAGTATATACCTGTATCTTTTTCTAAGCTGCTAGACCACACTTTGTGTACATCGGTTGATAATAAGCCGCTAAATATGGAATCGTACGGCGACAGGGCAACAAGCCTCGTGAACTTCAAGCCACAATCGAACTTCCAAATGGAAACCTTGCCTTCCGCGGTCCCGGTGGCTATGAGGTGTCCGGTGTTGCCTCTTGTAATGACTCGCGGATACGCAGTTACCTGAGCACACGCCGTAGCGTTCGTGACCTGTTTAATAAAAAGAAAACTGAGTGTTGTATACAAAAAGTATATAAGGGTATAATGAAAACAACAATATGTTTAATTCTATTCCTAATATAAGAAATATTTCATTTATATGAGAACTAGCTTATGCCCGCGACTTTGTCTGTGTTGAATACTGTCTTTTGCATTAACAGTATCCGAGGAAATTAAAATGTAGCCCAAAGTCACTATTCCACGCGGCTGAATTCGTGGACAAAAGCTAGTTATATATCAACCATCCTCTTGAATCTATTAATAAAAACTGCATCAAAATGCGTTGAGTAGTGTCAAAGATCTAAGCATAAATAGGGACAAACAACGGAAAGCGACTTTGTTTTACACTATGTAGTGATTATAGATATAACACATAAAAACTTAACTACTTTGAACTTATATATATATCTGTTTTTAGCCACTGAAGACCTGAAGAAACATATAGTCATTTTTAATATAAAAATATTCATATACATACATACTCCCTATATGATAATTCATAGTAAAGATTACCCAAGTTACAAACACAAACAACAAGGAAACAATAAAGGTAAAACCAATTCAATATTCTGATTCTTGCCAACAACAGCTATAAGTAAGTGTTTTTATAGAATTTGTACAGGAAATGTTTGGACAGGATTTTACAAGCACCATACAGCTGCGAAAAGGTGTATTTTTCTTAGTAATATCTCTGTCTCTCCTGAGATCATTATAAGAACCTCTGCCACCCAAACACTTGCGATGCAATAAAGCGACCGGTTGGGATACAGTGTGATTGTGTTGAAGTTTCAAGTTTCCAATTCTACTAGTAGTTGATTAGAAGACCATAACCTTGTAAATGATCTCATTGTAAGGTCTCATTTAAACCCCACTTACTATGAGACGAGAGTACGTCGAGAAGTGGATAAAAAAAAAAGGGTATAAAAAAAAACCGTATAAAAAGTGCAACTGACCGATATCGGCACGTTATGTGTGTATTCGCCGCGCACGAACGGACAGTTGGGCGAGTGGCGTTCGTGCTCCACCCACGGCTCGTCGGACTTCTCCCAGCACACGAGGCACACGGTGCACATGAAGCACATGGCGCGGTCGTCGCCGCTGGGCGACGGCTGGTGGTAGAAGCCGGCCTGCGCCATGCGAGCCGGCAGCGCCCATCTGCGACAAACGGTACGTCTAAGACCCGACAATTATATGTTTGTCAAATGATTCGTCACTATTAGCTATACGCATGACAGTATGTCACTGTCACTCTGAGATTTCGGGCCATAGTAAATCCCATGTTTTTTACAGTGAATCTTAAATTTCAACAGTTGTATATAGTAAAAATTATTATAAACCTGGTTGTGATTGTGTAATTAAACAAGAAATAAACACAAAAGAGGACCATTAGTAAGCAAAATGAATACTTTTTTATGCCCCAAAGGCAAATGCAGTAACGCAAAGCCAAATAATATAAGGTGATGGATCAATATTGTTTGAAAATATACACTACCGTTCAGTATACTCATGAAACATGATGAAATAACATAAATATGTACATTCCACTTCACTTGTGAAGCTAAGTGTCTGCCACCTACATGGAATTTGGATGAAAAACCAATCACACAATAGACTATACCGAAATAATCTTAGCAATGTATATTGGAGTATTGTAATAGAATATAATACAAGTATTTATGAGCTACAAATTGCTACATCTTGTATTGCAACAAATAAAGAAATGTTTTATCGGATATGAAATGAACATATATACTTACTTATAGTCCATATGCGGCCATCTCTTGAAGGTCTTCTTCCTCTCGGCTTCAGAGTACATGAGAGTACGAGAGTCTTCATCGCGGCTGCCAGGGTACAGATCGCTGGCACGCTGGCCCACGGCCGACGCGATGGCCAACGCCGGGATCTGCCTGTTCTGACCTTTCAGCTCCTGCACCACACCGACGGTGACGAGCCGGAGTGTCGATTGGGGCAGAGTAATTGTCACTGTGCACCACTAGAACAAAAACATATAACATAACATCACGCCACGTCCGTCACGGGGTCGGCAGAAAGCACCGAGTGCCCAATAGCTCTATCCTTGCAAACCTGACGCGCTTCGTTTACATTCATCACGCTCTTCATGCATACACGCCGGTTTCGGAGACTTGACTACTCTGTCAACTAGTATCCAACCTATTTGGTCGAAGTATGATAGTCTAGGTCTCCCTCGGCGCCTACATCCACCAATACTCGCACTGTATATCTGCTTTGTTTTTCTTACATCATCCATTGTTTCCACATGTCCGAACCAGCGGAGCACATAAAAACATATAATATAATAAAATACAAATAATCCATTATTTTTTATCTTTCACCTGTATTAACTCATGTAACCAACAGTATTTAGCATCATTTAAATAACTATATTAATAAGTATAGGAAGGCGACCAATTTTAAAATAAACCCTAATCATATCCAATTAGTCACATGGAATAGAAAATGTAGTGTAATCCTGCCGTACAATTAAATAAATATTAACTCAATGTTTAACTTAATAGTCATGTAAGCTGGCACTAATGTCAATCTCTATCCAACACAATCACTGCCCAGGAAAAAATTACTATAACATCAATTGGTCTAGTGAGTCATAGGGTAAAGCACACTAGTCCTTAACATGTAAGTATATGACAAGTTGTAAATTTAGGTTGGTAATTAAGTATTATAAAGATTGTATCGGTTGGATGGAAGAAAAGCTCATAGAGACCAACTTCAATTCGGTTTACTATTTTTATCAGTACCTCTTATGTTAGATATCTATGATCGGCAATAACCATGTATGGTGATATAGGCTATAGGTGTAATTGCATAATTGAATATTTAAATAAATAAAGCATAGTACAAACTTTTTGCGCCTTGACTCCCTTTCGCACTGGCTCCGCATCAATGGCAGTCTTCAACACCTTGATGAAATCACTGAGTCCCTCGATGGAGTGGGCGTCTAAGCTCTGCACACATTGGTACAGCAGAACCGCCTATCAACAAACGTATGTTCAGAATTTACATTATTAACTGTTGCGTGTATGTCGTGGTTGAGTATTAGAGAAAAGGTTAATTTAGAAATAAGTACATTCAACCCATGAAAAGCCATTTAGTGATTTTTTCAAGCAGGTCGACCAAAAGGCACACTTATGTTTCACATTAATTTCATAAAAAATACTACATTCTTTTAGATGTTATCATACATTAATAAAATGTAGTTAAAAAAATATTTTACTTCAATTAAAAACTTATTAGCTTACATACTTTTAAAACATAAAGCGCTGGATTTACAAGAGTATTGCAATATTATAAGTCCACAGAGTAAGATTAATAAATTGCAATTGAAACTTCAAAGAATAATTACTAGCATGAGAAATTTAGGAATTTTTCTGTTACTACCTTATTGTTTACAATAATATAATATTAGTCATAATAAATAAAAAGTAAAAAAAGAGAAACAATTGATACAAAATGATTCTCAATTAATCCATCAAAAATGAAACGGCTACGGTTGAATTGAACAATTGTTATTTAACATTTGTACATAAGCTTACTGAAAACGATATAAATAATTCTAGTTCTACAAAATAATGAAGTGAAAATTGAAATCGATTTTAAGCACCATTATTAAAGATTGCTGCAGAGTAAATGCAACAGTCTATTAGCTAGCAAACACACATACTTCAGATAAGACAAGTTCAATCTTGATCTCTTCATCAGGTTTCATAGGATGGATAGGGCGCTGTAGCGCCGTATGGAGGAGAAGCACTCCATTGTAGTCGGTCCGAGCGCTAACGCCGCTCTTGTCCCAAACAAATACGCGATCGGCTCCGGGGACGTACTCCACGCCGATGGTGCCACCCTCGTCTATAAACATAAACTCTCTCACAACATTGTAGCCGATAATCAATGAATTCGAGCCCGGTATAATCGGAATTGTTTACCGAGATCTGTCAAAGTGAAACAATGTAGGACACGGAAAAACTGTCTCGCTAAACACTTACCGAGTCAAATTATCGATTGATCGCTCCTACAATTCTCCTTCGATACATAACAATAAATTCTTTGTCCGAAATGTATATGCGTGTGCAAACTTACCCGCTGATAGGCTGGATGACTGAAGAATCACACCAGAATTCACATCCAAAACGTGTACATCACCCACGTCAGTCTTCACCAAAATTATATTTAAATTACTATGATACGTTAGAGAAGTAACAGGAAAGTTCATGCGTATATAGCCATCTTCTCGTAAATTCAGAGAATCATCGCCCATCGTGGCCGTGAACACATCTGTCTATTCTACGTAAACGCCATTTGTAATTATACTTTTTTATGTCAAATGTTTTACGAGAAGTGGCCAGACGTAAAATGGATGAAGGCTGTATCATGGACCATAGAGCAAGAATATATTTTTAAAAAATGAATAAAAACACTATATATTTGCTAGTTTAAGTAAGTAATTATTTTCTTTAAAACATTAAAATTATGTTAAATTACAGAAGTCATTTGAACGAAACAAATATTACCAGAATAAGTTAGAAATTTATATGACTAAACTTTATAATACCCTTAAAAACAGTAAACCAAAGACAAGTTATTTTTTTAATACTGATTACATTATATACAGACATGCATATAAAAACGAACATTATTTTACCATACACAAAGTAAGGCAATGCATTTTAATGATTTATAACCTTAAGTACATTTGAAATAAGTTCTAATAACACTTAAATATATTTTACTATAAACTAGGCGAATATATTTTAACCGCACTAACAGCTCTAGTACATACCTACCTAAGTTATAATTTTTCAGTGAAAATAAATGCCAATGAAACACTGCACAATGTGAAGTGCAATGGAAACGATGAAGAATCTTCTGACAGTATTTTTGGTCCTTGCGCTTAGAAACATAATCGTACGACAAACGTAAACTTATACACCTTACAAATCTTCTAAAGAAACCTTTAAGAATTCTCTTTTTCCTCTCACGCTTAGATCTCGTAGCTAATGCCAATAACTTTGGTTAAGATAAAAATGAATCCAGCAACAATTTGAAAACGCCGATTTTTTTAGAACATGTGGTCTGTTGAATGCCCCCGGGATATATTGATGACACCAGTATTCCACCGGCAAGACTAATGTTACTAAATTGGATAGGGTCTCAATTATTTTAGGCATGCAATCCTTTTGGTTTCATACCTTAGCACTTTAATTGTGACAGCCTATCCAGACGGTTTAACTGTTAAACCAAACCGAATCAGTAAACAGTCTGACTTTAAAATAGGACGCAACTATCGTGAGGTGTTAATAAAAAGAAACGAAAATAGTGTAAAAATTATATATTTATTAAATGTTTTTTTTATGTTACTACTCAATCTGTTGTGTCCATAATCATATTTTACAATGCACCAGTGGGCCGTTACGATACGAGATTATTCAGAATGCTCTTATGAATAAAGAGGACTGTTAGTTCCACATTAGTTACACGGCAAATTAAGTAGTAACTATATGTACAATTACTATATTAAATAGATTAAATCAAACATTTTCATAACATTATAACGGTAAAAATCTCACCAAAATATACGAACACTTTATGGACGGAATAAGTACTTATACACAAGATTGAGTATTTTAGATAAATTCACAAATATTGTAGTAAAGCCTCTTCACAACTACGACATGTCAGAACTCAACAACTAATCAGGTAGACAGGAAATAAAGGTTTTCATTACAATATCACGACGTTGTCTGTGCCCGGACACCAATGTATACACAAGGCGTGGTCTGACGTCTCCAGAGGCGCCAGACAAGGGTGCCGCGCTGAAGAACGTCGGTACACACCGAATGGAGATTTCGGTGTCTTTTAACAGCGCAGAGGTTCACCGAGGGGGTTCTAGTCTATAAAAGTCCAACAGCGCCTCTTCAAGGGCATCAGTACCTTGCTACCTTTTGAAGTTTTATTTGTTATCAAATAATACATAATATATATGGTCATTAACGAAATGCATTTAAAATTATACAAACTTCATATATTCGTCAACATTGCAATAGCAGTCTTGGAGTAAGCAGGAATAATAATATAGAATCTCATGATTTTATCTTGTTTCGCCTACGGAAAAAAACGGTTGGGAACCGTTCAAAATTCCCAAGACTCGAGCCATTTCAGTCCGGTCATGGTGGAGTTCGGCTCGTGGGCCAGGGGTCCGCTCATTCCGTACGCTAAGGGCGAGAACAGGTAGAAACTGTACACTGTCGTGGATATGATAACGCCCATAACGCAGTGGTAGAACGTTTTGCCGAGCTCCGAGTCGAAATAGGTCTTGATGCTTCGCAGGAGGTATACGGTAAGAATACCTGTAACAATGACAATTTAAAATCAACATATATATATATAATACAATATTTACAATGTGAAAGTTCGTTTGTTTGTTTGTCTTTCTTTCACATCAAAACGTTAAATGTCACTCGCAATTTACAACTTAAAATTTAAATATCACTAGCTATAACGGTGAAGGAAAACGTCAAGTCGGTCAGTTGAGAAAATGGTGTACCAGTGAGCATGGAGCTGAAGACCAGTGCGGGGAAGTAGTGGTGGAAGTAGAGCACGCGGCCCATAGCCCAGAACGGCACGTAGTGGAGCGCCCAGCCCACGAAGTTCCAGCCGGCCGCGTTCAGCAGACCCCGCTCCTCGCCACCTGAGTAACCGTTAATTATCTCGCTGTTATACCCTCCAGCAAATCGCCCAGTTCCGGTGACAAACAGTTATCTGATATGATGTGGTAGCTAGTACACGCAACATTACACAGATCAAAAACACACACACACACACACACAATGTCATACATTTTACGTGCAACGTGTACCGAATCTTAAGCAAATTTCCATAGAAACTTAATAATGATTTATCAGAAAAAATCCAATGTTTTTACTGTAGGTGGAGTTTCAGAATGTATATACAGAATTAGGCCCAAATTTGAAGAACAGAGATCACGTTTTTTGATTACCTGGAAAAAACTATCAGCAATATATTATCAATGACAGTCTAGCGGCTTTAGATTTAAGCCTTACATTTACAGTGGTGGAGTGGAAGTCCTCTACCTCTAAAAGAAGTTTTGCTATATACATTACTGTAATTATTATTTTTTGCAAATGTTACCTGGTAAAGGTCTACCAAAAGCCGTCGCCCTTTTGTCCCTGATGCAGTTGATGATGTAGATGATGAAGAAGACAACCAGGAACATCAGGTTACCCCACCAGACTATTGGATTGCCCAGCAAATATATCCGATGAGCGCTGCCTGAGAAAAATTGACCCTGCAATCAAAATGTTATTAAAGTCAGATAAAAATTGCACTATTTGTTTAAATCAAACTTCAATCAGCTCAACCGGAGCATACACTTACAGCAACTTTGCTGGAAGAACAAGCCTTCAGTTTCAGTGGTTGGTAACATTGACTGTACATACTACTTGTAATTTGCAATACTACTTGACCAGATGACCCATTTTGATGAATTTTTATTATGTATTTATATTCTGTTATTAACTACAGTTGAAACTGGCGGTTTAGTTGGGATTCAGATTATTAGCCAAAAAATTCCTTTTTCATTGTTTCTTGATTCTTCACATAAAAACATGATCCCAAATTCGACCTTTTCATGCGAAGCCACCGATAAGGAGTATTGAAACAATAAACAATTTTACAAAAACATACCCTGTAATTGATCGGCCACTGCCACGGCTGCGAGGTGACCTCGCCCTCCTTAGGCTTGAGGCCGGCGTTCCCTTGGAACATGACGGCGTGCGACTCGAGGAAACGCTCTATGAAACCCGATGCATACGCCTCAAAGCTCATCTTTGGCACTGTTTAATACCGAACAATCCAAATCAATAACGATTTTTAATAGCAATTGCTTTGTCTGAATATACAATAAATAATAAAACCAGTTAGGGTAAGTATACAAATCATAATAACAGATTAAAGAAATATTTTAGGAGTTGGAATTATTAAACATTTTTTCATAAATATTGTACTCTGCCAGGCTTGCTACTTTTCATACCTGTTAACTTATTTTATTACAATAGGTACATAGTACACAACAGTACAAACAGATAAAACGCCACCTACTACGTTAATTGTCTGGATAAATGCCTAGGTCAAAGAAATGGCTGCTGTAACATTCAGTATCAATGTACTCACAGTCATCGAAGATATTGTCCTCGACATTCCACAAAGCGTTCTTGTCCCTCAAATTGGGGTTGCACGCCACCTCCTGCTGTTCGTATCCCCATTTGGGCAGCTGCTTACCCGTGGTGGTCAATGCGCAAGCCTAATACAGGAATAGAGAATTACAAGTAACCTGATAAGATTATTATAAGCAAAAGTGGTCTTTACATCTTAAGTCTTTACATATCAAAAACTGGTTACCTATATTTACTTACCAGTTTGTAGTGCATACTACATCGAAATTTCATTTAGTCATCGATTACACGTTTATTAGAAGCAAAACACACGCGTGTAGCCTCACAGGAAAATGATTGAGCGGTTAGAATTGCTAGTGCTTGCTCGCCCATGCCTCTTTAACAGCTATAGAGGTTAATTAAAAAAACAAAATACAGTGCAAATAAAAACCAACCTGCAGATAATGTACAAACATAAGCTTGCTTCGAACTGTCTGAATTTCATCACCATCCTTGCCTCCCGATATGATGATCTTCCAGACATCATTCGCATCTCCGATTCCATCCTGTGATAAATTAAGCAAAAATACCTGTTTAAACTATAAATGATTAAAATTAAAAATTATTTAGATTAAATAAAAAAAAAATTGTCAACCCTATGACCGTCTCTCCTGTATATCTTTATATGACCCAAGAGCCCACATAGGGCCTATTAACAATATAAGCATAATAACGCATTGGCTTTATTATATATCGATGTAAGCACGAGGAATCTACTTGTTATAAAAAGCAAGATTACGTAATTGTTGAAGATAATTCGGAACTAATACTACTAAAGGAACGGACTAGTCGAAAGACAAGGTCATTCACCTCCCCGTAGCCGGTGACCTGCAGCAGCTTGGCGGAGAGAGGCGCGCGCTCGCGGTGCGAGTGCAGGTTGCGGCCGGTGGGCGCGTGCGTCAGCCGCACCAGCTCGCCGCTGCGCACCACCACCGCGCCCCCCGCGCCGCCCGCGCCCCCCGCGCCCGTCGCCTGCTCGCGGTCGTACGGCTTTATGATCCAGCGATTGTTATCGTCCTTGTGCGTGTACGTTGTTATCTAAAAAATGTATACAAAAAAAATACAATTACGTAACATAAAATACTTACGTTACGTTTTTTCAATAAGAAAAAAAAATAATTGACATATAACCAAGAACCACAAAAGCAAGCATGCAATAAGGTTGATGTAGACCAAAAAAAAATTTTTTTTTAAATGCTCAGTACCAACGTTAATGTAGATATAAAAATGATAGTAAACACACTAGATAAAGTAGATAAGATTTTATCAGTTCGTAACTAAATGGAAAGTTTTACCTGTTGTTGTCTCGCTCCAACACCGACCGGGTACAAATGGTGGTGAGAGTGTAGGTAGCCTCCACCAGTGCGATGGTTTTTCAAGGAGATCATAGCGTTGTAGGCAACAACCCGAGGCGCACTCGCATTGTGGAGGCTATTACCTTCCAGACGCGCTTGAAAACCGGATGAGTAGAAGCCGTCTCCATTGCCACTGCGAAGGAGAGTCATGTTGTACCGCAATATGAAACATTTATGGTTATTCAAAATTTACATTACACCCTAGACCGAATTAAAAAGAAGAATTAACAACAACCTGGGATTATTCAAGAAAAAGAGTGAATAGGCACTTTCTAGTCAAGCGTTCTTCATCCTAGAGTACACCTCACTTATCAGATGAGCTCGCAGTCAAACGCAAGCCTATTTCATAGTAAAAAAAAAATAATTAAGAATATATTATGATATTTTAATAGACGTAAGTGCTTATATGTCGAGATTGAATCAACGGCAAACCTAATACACAGTCAAAAATAATAACATATGTATACTGTGACATATTTCGTGATAGACTGGTAAAAAAAAATTTTTTAATCAAAACGTTGGATTTCACATTGTTGCCAAAAGATGGCGCCCTGTGCTGCATTTATATAATTTACAGATAGCGTTGTACGTCGTTAACAGTGAGTTTACCTCTTACTCAATACAGTCAAGTGAATCCAGAAAAAGAACACGTAAAGTATGGTCGGCCAAAGGATTAGCGTTATGGTTCTTCCGACGAGATGTTTCACCGTCAAACTCTGTAAAAAATAAACGTGTCAAACATAAACATCAATAAATGTAAAAATAAACATCAGCAAAACAATTGGATAAAAGCAAAACAATTGGACTAATATTTTTACGAATCTGGCAATTCAAATTCAAATTGTTTTATTCATTATAAGGTACATACATACTCTCAATGAAGGTCATGTTTTAATCATCTAA
>DWUN01001091.1:0-17163 GCA_018249975.1 Passova gellias
GAGATTGGTCTCCACCAGATATCGATGAACAAGTTGTGGTATTTTCTCCTCTTGGTGAACTATCATTAGGAGTGGTGTTAGCAGGAATATATCAGGAAAAATACCATGCACCAGAGAATAAAAAAGAAATAAATAGTGTGAAGTTTCAAGATGGAACAAAGTTTACATATGATAAAGAGAAGCATCATTTAGAGATTGAAGTAGTGGACAAAATAACACTGAAGGCTGGGGAATCGAGTATAGAAATGACAAAAAGTGGAATAAAACTGAAAGCAGAAAGGATCGACTTAAATTGAACAAAGGAATAGTGAGGTTAGGAGACTACTGTGGAGAAGCTATACCACATTTCTGCATTAGCGGAAGTAATAATGTTTTTGTAAACGGTAAGTCAATATGTAGACAAGGAGACAGTTTTAGTGAAGGAAAAGTAATGATTCAAGGATCAAAAACAGTGTTTGCAAATGGTTATGGTGTAGGAAGAGTAGGAGATATAGTTTCATGTGGGTTTAAAGTAGTAAAAGGCAGTGAAAGCGTCTTTTTTGCAAAATAGAAATGAAGGGTATGGATGCTAAAACAGGAAAAGCGTTAGAAGAAATAGACCATCTTAAACAATCAATAATTGATATATTAACCACTCCAGTAAACAGTAGAATAATGAGGAGAAGTTATGGTTCAAGGCTATTTGAATTAGTTGATAAACCGATAAATAGAGATTTAACACTTGAGATATATGCAGCAACAGCAGAAGCACTGGGGAAATTTGAGAGGAGATTTAAGTTAGAAAAAGTAAAAATTGAAGGAGTAAAAGAAGGGAGAGTAACATTGAATTTAGAAGGTGTCTATCTTCCAGAAGGCAAGTTCATAAATATTAGCGGAATAGTTGTTTAGAAATGCAGACATCTAATATTATTGAAAAGCTAAGCTATGAGGAAATATTTTCGAGAATGAAGGAAGAGTTAATAAATCGAGACGCAAGTTTTACAGCATTAGTTGAAAGTGACCCAGCGATGAAGGTTTTGGAAGTTGCAGCATGGAGGGAATTGTTACTAAGACAAAGAATAAATGAATCAGTAAAGAGCAATTTACTAAAATTTGCGACAGGAGAAGATCTTGATAATTTAGCTGAGTTTTATGGAGTGGAGAGGCAGAAAGAAGAAGAGGACGAACGATTTAGAAAAAGAATCAAAGCAAAAATAAAGGGGTGGTCAATAGGAGGAAATTATCGTTATCATGCACTTTCGTCAGATAGAAGAGTAAAGGATGCGCTGGTTGAGTCACCAGTACCTGGAAGCGTGCAGATCTCAATTTTATCCACAGAGTTATCCACAGCGTCAGAAGAGTTACTTGAAATTGTAAAAAAGCAGGTTGCTAGAGATGATATAAGGGTTTTAACCGATACAGTAACAGTAATTGGTTGCAATATTAAGGAAATAGATATTCACAGCAGAATGAGTATAAGTTCTGTAATATCAAAGGAGGAAATAAAGAAGCAGTTTATTAAGAAGTTTGAATTAGCAAAAAGATTAGGGTGGAGTGTGACAAGATCTTGGATAATAGCGAATCTATTTGTAGATGGTGTAGAAAATGTGGAATTAATCGAGCCAAAAGAGGATATTGTGGTGCTAGGTAATGAGTGTGCTACTTTAAGAAACTTAGAGATTGAGTTGAATTAATGTTATTGCCACCAAATGCAACAAAACAGGAAAAAGCGCTAGTAGATGCAACAGATTATAAGGTTGATATCCAAAAAGGATTTAAGTTTAGTCTTAAAGAAGAAACATTGCCGTGGATAATAGAAGAATATGGCTTAGAAGGAATACTGCGCTGGGTAAAAGATAGAAGAAAAGCCGTAGTAGAAGGAGTAAAATTTCAGCGTTTAAGAGGAACACCGGCGTCACTGAAAATAGCATTAAAATGGGCAAATATAGAAGATATTACAATTATCGAAGAGCCACCTGGAAAGCATTTCTTTGAGTTACAGATAGGGATAAGGGATGTTCCAAATAACTTTTTTGTAGATGCGGTTGTAGAGCTTGCAAAACTATCGTTACCAGCAAGATCGCGGCTAATGAGGATTTTCAATGATCACTATAACGTTGATAGGTTTATTTTAGATGAAAGTTTATTTGGAAGTTTGTTATCAGACTACTCTGGTATAAAAGTTGAAAAAAATGGGCCAGTATTATCGTTTGGAAGAGTAAATTTTTTCAGGTTTAGTGGTATATCAATTAAGGTTATAGAGAGTTATCTACGCAACCATTATGAACAAACATTTAGTAATGACATATATCGATTAGATGTAGCAGTACTTGGGGAAACAGAGCCTCACACGAAGGATTACAAAGGCATTTATGAAAGAGATCATTTGTGGTACAACTTAAAAGCACTATATCCACTACCACAGAGTTTATTGCCAGAAATTAAGTTTGCGAAAGCGCAGATAGTCTTATCAGACAGTTCGAATTTAGGAGAAATAAACGCATGTTTTCCAGTTGGTAGTGTAGAGGAAAGAGGAAATAAATTTGTATTGGGAAGCGATAAACTTTCAGGGCAACATTGGAGTTTAAAACACAAGCCAATTTTAGAAAGATTCAGTATTATCCATCGTTACAAAGTAGAAAATTATACAGATCAGAAGGTCAGAAAATATGGTTTAGCAGAACACAACATTTACTATAAAAACGACTTAGATTCAGAGCAAAAAGGCTCAATACACGAATTAGAAAATGACATTTTAGTATTTTACCCGGGAGTACTGAAGTGGCACGAACATCGACATTTGCACAGAAGTTGGAAAGATAGTCAAGCAATATGTGTAATAAGTTAAATACTTATATTTAGATCCTCATATATTATATTAATATTAGGTTAAAATGTATGAAATAAAAAGAAAAAGGACTTGCTTTCTCATGCTAAAAAGGACATGACTTGAATAGCAGCAGGTAAACATAAGAAATTTATCTGGCGCTAGAAAAGCTAATTTTGTGAGGTATGAAATGAGTTTTAACAAGAGTAAGTTTTTTAAAGAAGTATCAAGTAATGATATTAACAAAAGAAATGAAGAAGGAGAGACGATTTTGCATCAAGCAGTAGAAATCTCTGATTACAAAACAGTGAGATTATTAATAAAAAAAGGGGCAGAGGTAAATGCAAGAGATAAAAATGGTTATACACCACTACACTGTGCAGTATTTGCGAAAAGCTTAGAAAATGTAAAAGTGCTGCTAAGGGAAGGAGCAGAAGTAAATGCCACTCAATATGTCACTGGATGTACGCCACTGCACTCTGCGTGCAAGATGGGAGGAGCAGGAGTTGAAATAGCTGGTAAAGGCAGGGGCTGAGGTTAATCAACTGAATAAATATGGTGCAACACCAATGTATTACATCTGGGAAAGTGAAAAGTATTGTTCATGGAATAGCGAAGAGAATGAAAAGGCGAGTAAGTTTCTGAGAGAACAAGGAGGAATAACAAAAAGTAGAGAACTGACGTGTTATGGAATAGAGGGGCTAGTGGGAGAAATAGCAGACATGTTGAATGGAAGCTACATGCCGGAGCTAAAAATAATAGAGATAGGAGAAATAAGGAAGAGAGACAAATCGCTAATAAAGAAAGAATGTCAAAATTTAGCAAGCAAAATAATGAACCAAGTGAACGAAATGATAGATGAGGTAGCGAAAAGAGGGATTTAAATTTAAAGAAAAGGTGAGGTGGATTATGTTAAAGCTTGGCAAATTTAATAAATCAGCAAAAGAATTATTAGAGAACTCATATAAAAATATTTATGCAAGAGACGAGAATGGAAGAACAGCTCTGCATTATGCAATAAACGCAAAAACAGTGAGGTTATTAGTTGAAAAAGGAGTGAATGTAAATGCAGCAGATGTAGGAGGATATACAGCACTGCACCTAGCGGTAACGGAGAAACGTCTAGAAATCGTGAGAGAATTGATAAAATCAGGAGCAGAAGTAAATGCTGAGGAATATGGAAATAAATGCATACCTCTACACCTTGCGTGTATGGTAGGTGAAAAAGAAATAGTCGAGGAGCTAGTGAAAGCTGGAGGAGAAATAGAGCAAGAGGATGAATGTGGGATGACAGCAATAGATTATGCGAAAAATAGTAAAGAAGTAACTGAAGTATTGAAGAAAGAAACAGAGAAAATGGAAAGTTTGTTAAAAAAATAAGAGTCGTATCAGAAAGCGCAACAGCAGTTGGCAAAGGAAGGGCTAGACCAAATTTGAAGGCTGTAGCTGATAAAAGCTGGTCTTTTTCATAAGAGTAAATGGATTGATGGAAAAAAGGAGTGGTAAGGCTCCTTGCACTACAAAAACATTTGCAGGAGAAACTATGAGAAAAAGAACATTAACTTGCCGATACGAGCCAGATGAATTAGCGGAACAACATCTAGCAGACGCCTATGAGCTGTTATTAAGGTATGCGGTAAAAAGTAACAATGAAAAGGAGATAAAGAAAAATGATAACAGTGGCCTTATATGCAAGAGTTTCATCGAAGAGTCAAGCGCAGAACAATACAATAGAGAGTCAAATTGCCGAGCTCAAGCATAGAATTGCTGCAGATAAGCATGAGTTATTGAATGAGTATGAATTTAAGGATGATGGGCTTAGTGGGTGGAGTTTAGAACGTGAAGGTTTAGATGCATTACGTGATAAAGTAGGAGAAGATCAAATTGATAAAATTTATATTCATTCACCTGACAGACTATCAAGAAAATCTGCACATCAAATGATATTACTTGATGAATTTGAAAAAGCAGGAGTAGAAGTAATATTCTTAAATCATAAGACTGAAAATAATCCAGAGTCTAAATTGTTATTGGGAATGCAAGGATTAGTGGCAGAATATGAGTGTACAAAGATTATGGAACGTAGTCGTAGGGGAAAACTCCATAGAGCAAAAAAAGGCTGTGTAAGTGTAATTGGCATTGCACCTTTTGGTTATAATCGTATAAAGCATGTAGATAGAGAAAAGACAAAGTTTGAAATAAATGAAGAGGAAGCAAAAATAGTAAAGCAGATATTCATATGGGTAGGGCAAGAGAGAATTACTGGCTGAGTTCATTAAGTAATTTTATGGGCAGTGGAATGATAAAAAGCGTTTTCACAAACACATTTTACTACATAATCAGCGCTAATATTAAAATGCTTATAAAGAGCTTCATAAGGTGCTGATTCTCCAAAATTTTTCATGCCAATAAATATACCGTTTGAACCTATATATTTATGCCAACCCACTTCACTTCCAGCTTCAATTGCAACTTTAATGCTGTCATTATTTAATACTACCCCTTTATATTCATCACTTTGCTCGTCAAAAAGCCTCCAACACGGCATAGAAATGACCCTTGTACCTACACCTTTTTCCTGTAATTTTTCTCTTGCCTCAACTGCAATTTCAACTTCAGATCCGGTAGCAAATATCGTCACTTCCAGCTTCCCTGAATATTCGCATAGTATATATGCACCAAATTTTGATAGGTTGGCCAATTGGTCAGTATAAGAGTGCATGTAATTAATATTTTGCCTTGAAAGCGCAAATAGTGCAGGTGACTCTTTTTTTTCAAGTGCAATGCTAATGCACTCCAAAGTTTCAATTGCATCTGCTGGCCTAAAAACATACAGATTTGGTATAGCTCTCAGAGAAGCTAAATGCTCTATTGGCTGGTGAGTTGGACCATCTTCTCCTACTCCAATTGAGTCATGAGTCATTACATATATAACCTGCTGTTTCATCAAGGCTGAAAGACGTATAGCAGGGCGGCAGTAGTCGGAAAATACTAAAAAAGTTCCACCATAAGGAATAATCCCACCATGAAGAGCCATACCATTCATACAAGCTGCCATAGCGTGCTCTCTCACTCCATAGTGTACATAAGAGCCACTATAATTATTACTATCTATTGCCTGCATGTGCTTATATTTAGTACAATTTGAACCGGTAAGATCAGCAGAGCCACCAATTAGTTCTGGCATAGACTTAGTTAATAGTTCCATTACTCTGCCGAAAGAAGATCGAGTAGCTTCGTTTGGCATTAGCTTACATATTTGTTTCTTCAGGTTAGCCAAATCACTCTCTATATTATCCGGTAAGCGCTTATCAAGCCTTCTTTGCAGTTCTTCATTAGTCAAGAACACATAATTTTGTTTTGCTCTCTTAACTGTTTCCATCCAGGCATTTTTTACATCTTCTGGCACATGAAATGGTTCATAATTCCAATTCAATTTTTCTCTCATCTGATTTATATCTTCCTCTGTAAAAGCACCACTATGAGCAGAAGATGTGCCAGCACGACTTGAGAATTTTCCGATAATGGTTTTGCAACAGATTAGTGTAGGTTTATCAGACTTTTGCGCCTGTTCAATAGCAAGTGATATGGAGTTAAAATCATGGCCATCAATTTTATCAATATTCCACCCATACGACAAAAAACGCTTTTCTGCATCATCAGAGCAAGAGAGACTAGTAGCACCATCTATAGAGATGCTGTTATCATCGAAAAGGGCTATCAACTTATTCAATTTTAGATGCCCAGCAAGTGATGCTGCTTCATGGCTTATTCCTTCCATAAGACAGCCATCTCCTAGCATTACATAGGTGTAGTGATTGATTTTAAATTTCTTTTCAAGAATCGATTCAGCAAGTGCCATGCCAACAGCAGTGGCAAATCCCTGACCAAGCGGGCCTGTTGTTGCTTCTATACCGTAAGTTAAGCCAAATTCTGGGTGACCTGGAGTTTTTGATGTAAGTTGCCTAAAGTTTTTTAGTTCATCTATACTAATATAGCCTGTCAGATATAATATAGAGTATTGCAGCATCGAACCGTGACCATTTGATAGGACGAAACGATCTCTACTGATCCATTTAGAATCATCAGGGTTATGGTTTAGATATTTAGCAAATAATACAGTGGCAACATCTGCCATGCCAAGTGGCATACCTGGGTGTCCAGAATTTGCTTTTTGTACCGCATCAATTGATAAAAAGCGGACAGCATTTGCCATGGATTTTAGTAGTAGATGATTCATGTATTAATAGGAAAACTTAAAAGTGAAGTATACTATATCATAGTGGCAAAAACAAGTTGACACTTAATGTTAAAATCATTAATAATTTATAGTTAGATTGTGAGAATTTTTGTATGACAACTGTTATCAATAGAAAGTATAGAATCAGTCGCAGGCTTGGTGTAAACTTATGGGGTAGAGCAAAAGATTCGGTCAATAAAAGAAAATACCCTCCAGGTCAGCATGGTATTCTTGGATTTAAGAAGTTATCTGACTTTGGTAAGCAGTTTGCTGCACATAAGAAATTTAAGTTCTACTATGCAATTTCAAGTAAGCAGCTTAGACGTACATTTTTAGATGCTTACAAAAGAAAGGGTTATACGGCTGATAATTTTATTGGTGCCTTGGAATCAAGGTTAAGTTCTGTTCTATATCACTCTGGTTTTGTGCCAACAATTTACTCGGCAAAACAGCTTATATCTCATAAACATGTTACAGTTAATGATAAGGTGGTTAACATATCAAGTTATAGAGTGAAGACTGGTGATATAGTAAAAATAAGGGAAAGAGCAGCAAAAATTCCTATATTAATAGAGGCTGAACAAAAACAAGAACGTAAGGCTCCAGATTATTTAGAGGCAGATAGCAAAGCACTTTCAGTGAAGTATTTGAGAGCGCCTCAATATTCCGAAGTCCCCTATTCAGCAGACATGGAAGTCAATTTAGTAGTAGAATTTTACTCTAGATAAACAACATAAGGCCCGTGTGGCGGAATCGGTAGACGCAGCGGACTTAAAATCCGTGGGTTTTGCGACCTTGGGAGTTCAAGTCTCCCCATGGGCACCAGTTTAATTTATTAAAAAAGTATGAAATGGCTTGATATAGAAGATATTGCAGAAGCTCTAGAAGAGAAATTTCCAAATGAAGATATAATTAGTATTAGATTCACTGAACTTAAAAGAAAAGTCTTGGATTTAGAAGAGTTTGATGATGATGAAAAGTATTGTAATGAAAAAATATTAGAGGCCATTCAAGCAGCTTGGATTGCAGAAAGATCTTAAAAAACAGATAGCTATAAGAAAATTACTGCATACAGTAAAAAGATAATCTTCTTGGAAATACTATACTTTACTCGAATTTTAATTAGCTTCATAATAATTTAACAAATTAAAATTAAAAATGATTACAAGGTAGGAAACACAAAATTCTGGCAAATGCTAGATATACAAATACTGCTTTTTATGTGTGAGGCCGAGGATTATGAAAACAATAAATTAGTTTTTTGTATAAGAAAGTTGTAATATAATTTAATTTTAAGCACTGGAAAGATGTTTAAATATAGCGGGCCAAAGAAATTAAAATCTATAATAGAAAACTATGCATTAAAATGCATGAAAAATAAGATCAGCAAAAATGAAATACGTCTTATTTTAAACTGGAAAAGTATAGTTGGAGAGGAATTAGCAGAATGTACAAAACCACAAAAGATCTCATATGCACAAAATGTGAATTCGGGTGTGCTGTACCTGCTAGTAACAAATGGCAGTAAAGCATTGGAAATGCAGCATATGGTTTCTCTTGTAATAGAAAAAATTACAGTGTTTTTTGGCTATAAAGCAGTATACGGTATAAAAATCAAGCAAGGGAGTTGACTATTTAACTATATCAGGTTAACCTGGTTAAATAGGATAAATTGGTATATTGAAGTGAGTAGAATTTGTGAATTAACAAATAGAAAAAAGTCTTTTGGTAATAAGGTATCGCACTCAAATCGTAAAACAAAGCGTACCTTTCTCCTAAATTTACATAAGGTTACATTAACAAGTAATATATTAGAAAAAAAGTTTAGCTTTCGTATAGCAACAAGAACTTTAAGAACTATAGACTATAAAGGTGATCTTGATGCTTTCTTGCTCAATACAAAAACAATTAAGCTAAGCAAAGAAGCACAAAAGATAAAAAGAAGATTAAAGAAAGTTTTAGCAAAACAAGAGGTAGAATTAGCCGTTTCAGATGCATAGTAAGCCTACATGGCTCAGAGCAAAAGCTCCAGCTGGTAAAGTATTCAATGAAACCTTAAACACTGTTAAGCTACATAACTTACATACAGTATGCGAAGAAGCTGCGTGTCCAAATATTGGTGAATGTTGGAATAAACGTCATGCTACTGTGATGATTCTCGGTTCTGTTTGTACTCGTGCTTGTGCGTTTTGCAACGTTGCAACTGGCATTCCTGATAAGCTCGATCCTCATGAACCAGAAAATTTAGCAAAAGCAATAAAAAAGTTAAATTTAAAGCACGTTGTCATTACCTCTGTTGACCGTGACGATTTACTAGATGGTGGTGCAAATCAGTTTATAAGGTGTATAGAAGAAATTAGAAAGATAACTTCGGAAACAACAATAGAGATCCTCACTCCTGATTTTTTAAATAAGAAAGGAGCGTTTGAAGCAATAGCTATTGCATCACCTGATGTTTATAACCACAACATCGAAACAGTACCAAGGCTGTATGCAAAAATAAGACCAAGAGCTCGTTATTTTCATTCACTATATTTGCTAAAGATGGTGAAACAGATTAATTCTAAACTTTTCACGAAGTCAGGGCTTATGGTTGGTCTTGGAGAAACAAAAGAAGAAATCTTTCAGGTTATGGATGATTTACGTAGCGCCGAAGTTGATTTCATTACAATTGGTCAATATCTGCAACCAACTCCAAAGCATGCAAAAATTGATAGATATGTTACTCCAGAAGAGTTTGAGCATTATAAATATATTGCTTATTCTAAAGGCTTCTTGGTAGTTGCATCAAGTCCATTAACCCGTTCATCATATCACGCTGAAGAAGATTTTAACAGGCTCAAGGCTTGTAGTTAATATCTTAATTTTTTCATAGTACAGTTTAATATAGCAATTAATATCTTGACTTTATTTAGAATATAATTTAATATAGGTATTTATGAAGCGAAAAAGTTATGGGTGGTTCTAACGAAAAAGTTGACTACACTGAGTTATCAAAATCTTCTATTTCTGACAAAATAAAGCCAAAAAGAAAGGTCGAATTTTGTCAGCAAGTCCAAGTTAAAGAAATTCCACTTGAAGGAAAAAAAGGAGCATGTAAACGATACAAAGAAAAGAAAGAGAAACAAAAACATGAGCTCAATAAAAAACCACAATTATGGGAAAGAGGTGCAGCAATTATTGTTCCACCAGTAATTGGGCTTCTAGGAGGTTTAATAACTTTAACACTCATAACAGAAGAAATAAGTTCACCATTTTTAATTGCAGCTTTAGCTGCTATAGCAATTACAGCAGCAATATATGAACTTGAGTATTTACTTAAACCTGAATTGCTAGAAAAGCCTGGTAAAACTTTAAAGGATTTAGTAACAGATTCTTTTGTAAAGGAAGAAAAAAACTCAAGAACTGTATCACAATAAATCAGAAAAGCTTAGTGAGTTGCCCTAGGCTTGACTTTTTACTTAGCTGATCACAAAAAGTATGAATTTTACAGCACCTAAACCAGCTGTTTAAGATCTTATATAAGCAATTGACAGCTACTGAGATGCCAGTTAAAATATTTACATAGTATATTAACAGAGGGTAAGGTGGGTTTTAGTGGATATGTACATGATAAAGCTTTAACAATATCAGATGTAAGTGCTAAAATTGATATAAGAGAGCTAGCAAACTTTCTACAGAGTAAAAAAGGCATTAACGAGCTTAATTTAATAAATGTAGAGATTGATAGTAAAGATGTAAAAGAGTTAAGTAAACTTACACATCTTACTTCGCTCACTCTAAGGAACAATAAACTCGGTTTTGAAGGTGCAGGATATATAGGTCAAGGCAATCTAAAAAACCTTACTTTACTTGAAATAAGTAATAACAATATTGGAGACAGAGGTTTTGCATTTTTGATTGGCAGCAAACGTCTTCCAAATCTTACTTTATTAAATGTAGAAAACAACAACATTGTTGGAGTGTGGCGCCACCACTATGGAGGAGATATAGCACTCAAAAATCTCACCTCACTTTATGTAGAAGGTAACGGTAAAAAATTCTTAAATGATAAAGAAGTTATCCTTGATAGTATAAAAAAAAGCTCAATAACCGAAGCGCCTGGACACTCTAGAGTAAAAGATGGTGAAGGTGCTACAAAAAAATTAGTAGCTAAAAGAAAAAAAACGATACAAGCTACCAATAGTCAGTCAGATCCTAGTAGTAGGTTAAGTATAGAACTTTCCAAACAAGATGGGCTGCGTGAAATAGTACTTGACACTGAAACTACAGGTCTTGACGTCAATAGCCATCGAATTATCGAAATAGGGTGTGTAGAACTAATTAATCATATTCCAACAGGCAAAGTATTCCATCGATACATCAACCCAGAAAGGAGCATAGACAAAGGTGCATTTAAAGTTCACGGTATCAGCGAAGAATTTCTAAAGGATAAGCCATTATTTTCAGAGATTGCATCTGAATTTCTTAATTTTATATCTAGCGATACTTTGGTAATTCACAATGCTGGATTTGACATTAAATTTTTGAACATGGAACTTGGTAAACTGAATGCCAAATTAATCTCTTCAGACAGAGTGTTAGATACATTACCGCTTGCAAGAAAGAAATTTGGACCACCGGCTTCTTTAAGTGCATTGTGTGAGCGTTTTGGTATATCACTAGAGAGTAGGGAGTTGCATGGAGCGCTAATTGACGCTGAGTTGCTAGCAAAAGTATATGTTGAGCGATTACAAACTCCTTTGGAGCATGCAGTACGTTTTAGAGAACACTTGCCAAGTGATGAAGAAGTTAGTAAGCAGTTAAACGTATCTGTTCATGAGGGAGTAGTAGATAGAAGATTGTAAAAAGGCCTTTTGCTTTCAGTAGTGAAATCACTCTCTCAAGGGATAGCTTTAAAAACGCGAATCTCAATATCTTATCTTGAATTACTTAACCAAGCTTAAATTCTTATCATGGAATGTATTTGCATCTTTTAATACTGTAAGTGGTTTATCTAGACTATATTCCACTTTTGCCTCAAAATTAAATCCTAAATTCTCACAAAATTCTTGAAAACGTTCAGTAGCAATATCAAAAAAATTTCTACCACTTGCTTTATAATTTTTTAGCTCTTTTGGAATAGTAAGAGATACTTTACCATCTTCATATGTTATATTTCTACCCTTAGATTTTAACTTAAATTCTATTGAACTGTGAAAATTTGGTGTTTTAATATCATTAACAAGATCACTGCTGCGTACCTTTATACATTCCATGCTAAAATTGAGTTTTAGACAGTTGGAGTCACGGCAATCCATACTATAAGTTGCTGTTAGGTCAGAATCTAACATAAGCAAATCAAATGAGGAAAGGACCCTAAATATACGGAGAAACAGAAAATGATTATATCCTTCTTGATGATAACTAGTTATCAATTCTTCCATAATAGGGTCATTTGGAACTGTTGCACCAATACGTATAAACATTTCTATAAAAACTACTTTAAGAAACAAACAATAATTTTTTTTTCCTTCTTCATTCCCTAAAATGAGATCTTTATGTTTTGAATATAGCTCCTTGACAAGCTCATTGGTTACTTTTTGTTCGTTAATAGTAAGGTTGTGCGATCTATCAAGGTCAATATATGCTTTGTAACCAGAGTTCCAACCATCTGATTTTATTGATATAGACTTTAAATCAGCATACTTGAGCTTTTTTACTTCAGATTTTAATGCATTAACTATTTTTTTTGACATATCACAATCTTATATTATATACGTATTACATACTTTTCATCATAAGTAAAGGTTTTCTGTAAAACTTGATTTACTTTTTATTATACTCACCTTATTAAAAAAAGGAGAGATTTCAATATCTTATTTTAAATTCTTCAAGTTTAGATTCTTATCTTGGGATGTATTTATATCACTTAATACTCCAAGTGGATTATCCAGGATATGCTCAATTTTTGTCTCAAAGTGAAATCCAAATTTTTCGCAAAATTTCTGAAAATACTCAATAATAACGTCAAACAAATTCTTATCTCTTGCTTTGTAGTTTTTCAGCTCCTTAGGAATAGTAAGAGACACCCTACCTTCTTCATACTTCACATTTTCACCTTCACATTTTAGTTTAAACTCCACTGAGTTTTGTAAATCACATATTAAAGTTTTATTATCGTTATATATGCCATCATTTACGCTAAAACTAAACTTCAGACAATTTGGATCTTCACAACTTATATAGGTCCTTTCTCTGTAAGAAGGAATTAAATAGTGGAATGAATACGTGCACAATCCAAAAGAACGAAGTGCTTGACTTTGAGAAGAAAAGAATTGCTTGTACCCAGACCTGTTATAATAAGTTATCAATTCTTCCATAATAGAGTTATTTGGAACTGCTGCACCGGCGTGTTCAAATATTTCCGTGAAGATTTGCTTAAGAAACAGACGATAACTCCCTTTTTTATCCTTATCTTCCGAAATGAGATTTTTATGTTTTAAATACAAATTTTTAATGAAATCATTAGTTATTGCCTTCCCATTAATAACAAGATCACAAGCAAATTCATATTCACTATTGAAGTCCATATCCAAATCTTTATATGTTCTATAATCAGAACTTTCTGTAGACTTCAAATCAGCATATCCTCTCTCCTTCACCTTAGCTTTCAACTCATTAATCATTTTTTTTGACATATATACTATTAATAGCCCTTATACTATAATACATATATAATTATTAACCTTTTAATAATATAGACTATCAACTGTAACCTGAGTTACTTTCCGGTTTACACTTGATTATTCTAACGATAGATTTTCCAATTCCATCTGATCTACTTGTACTTTTTCTAACTCACTTTTTACCTGTTTATGGTATAAGTTTGCTCTTCTAGCCCAAGATAGGTCACCATTTATTGTACAAACGTAATTGCCATTGTTCTTTTCAAAAAAAAATAACCCTATTTTGCTTTCGTCTTGACCGATTAATCCATTACGGACTACTTCTACGGTATAAAATTGACCTAAATTTAAACCTATTTCACGATACCTAGAATAATGACACACTAGCGGCTCATATAGTTCTCTGATCTTACCATTTCTTAGATCAACTATTTTGTGCTCTATCTTATCTAATTCCTCTATAACACTCTTCCCTTTTTTCTTCGCTTCATCATCTAACAGCTGTTTCTCTCCCAACCCTTTATAAATAGCAAAAAACCGTAATTTTTCTTTTTTCGCAAAATTAGATAAACGCTCTGCTAACTCATAGCACATTTTTTCTTGACTCAGTATTTCGCTTTTATATTGAGATAAAATATTAATCGCTATACGTGGACAACTTACTGCAATCAGATCATTATTTAAATCCGTTTTAATAATTTTGCCGGTCTCTTGATTAACATGTGCAGTAATTTGCCCTAACAAAATTCCCTCAGGGATTGTTATATCCTTCCCTATATGAGAGTTAATGGCTTTTAAAGAATCAAAATCTATATATATTCCATCTTCATGTTCTGTAAACTTCTTCAAGAGTGCCAGAGCAATTAATCTAAAAGTATCTATTTCAATAGCAAAATACATCCTTTGCTCCTCCGACATATTATACATATTTTTGAAGAAGTCCTTTATGCTAATATCTTCGCCATCTATCTTCCATCCCGTATCTATTTCGCTCCAGTCATATTGGTGTAAGTCTACAACATGCACTCCTTCAATTCCTTTCAGTTCACGCTTTAAATCATCTATTTGATTTTCTTCGAACCCAGGACCATTGATAACCAAATATATGTCCCTCTCCTCTTTATTTTTTAATTTATGATTTTTGATTATATCTAAGTAATTAAGTTCGCTGTTCTTACCATCAGGTAGAGATGCACCATATACTCTTGGCACCCATGTTAGTATTATTGGTGCTTCATTTGATAATTCATTTATACTATTACTCATAATTTAACCTCACTATATTGCTATATTAATAGAATAGTGGATTTTTTAATGAAAAACAAGTTCCTGCTGGTAAGACCTCATTTATGAAGTCCTTCTCTCCTAGTTTACAATTTTCGCTTTCGTATGTAGGTGACTGCTTTTAGGTAACCCTGGTTGCACTTCGAAAAAAAGAAAATAGTTCTAGTACTTTTTGAATTGTGAGCCATTGACGGTAGATATACTGGTTACCTCCAGTGGTTCGGCGCCAAGATTGTTTAAATCTTTCTCTTCACATTTTTCCATAAAAGCATGAACTTTCTTTCGACGTTCAAGGAAAAGAGTAGATATATCTAGCTTATCTATCACCTTCAGTGATTTACCAAGGCTATGCTCCATTTTTATATTATGCTCAGAATCATACTCTATCCTTGTATCAAACTTAAAGCCCAATTTCTCGCAGAGCTTTTTAAAGTATTCAACAAGATTATTAATAATATCAGTAAGCTTATCGAGCAGACTGTCATTACCAGCTTTGTAGTCTTTTAACTCTTTAGGAATTGTAAGTAATACTTTACCATCTTCGTATGTCACATTTTCTCCCTTACATTTCAGATTAAATTCTACTGAGCTTGATAAATCGCATATCTTGTTAAACGGCCTCTTATATTCACCTGTAAAATACGATACTCCTACACTCTCTGTACCAGAAAAGCATCTAAGGTGATTAGGGTCATTACACTCCATATGAATACTTATCCTTTCAGAGCAGGATGCCGTCAAATCAAAAGGGACTAGTGCTTCACTATAATGCAATTTTAAAAAGCCAGTATATCCACCCTGATGATAGTTAGTTATTAATTCTTCTATAATAGAGTCATTTGGAACTATTGCACCAGCGTGTTCAAACATTTCTGTAAAAACTGCTTTCAGAAATGGACGATAGTTGCCTACCCCACTTCTTTCATCTCTTATAAGCAGTCTTTCATGCTTTGAGTATAGTTCTTTAATAAACTCATTAGTTACTTTTTGTCCATTAATAGTAATATCAACGCATCTATCGAGATCTATATATGTCTGAGTGCCAGAGTAAATGTCATACCAACCCTTTGAGCTTAATCCTTTAGCTCCTAAATCAGCATATTTGAGCTCTTTTACTTGAGATTTTAATGTATTAACTATTTTCCTTGACATAATAAGCTTTATAATTACTTTATATGTATATAATATTAACATATACTGCGTTAATTGTCAACTGTAAGAACTTTTGTCTCCGTATTATCTAATGAATCACCATAAGTGACTGCTTTGAGATAAAGCTTTTTTCCCTTTTGCACTTCAAAAGAAATTATTGAATCATCAAGCAGAACGAATTTTTCACCTGTGGTGTGTTCATATCTCTTAGTACCTTCTTGCCCTCTAATTAGATTGCTCAATTTGTATTTATTCTTATCTATAAGCTTGGTATCTTGGAATTTTATTACCTCTTTGCCAATCAATGCTAACGCAGTTGAATTAATGACATCCAACTGGCCAAAGCGTAATACCACTACAATCTCGTCATCGGTAAATTCGATTACATATCCGTAAGTAGATTGTATATTTGCGCTCGCGATGGGCTTATAATTTTTATCATCATACGAAATAAAAAGCGTTGCTCCTTTCCAACCTTCCTCTTCACTAATTAAAGTAAAACTTGCGATATTACCTTTAATATGCGGTAAATCTATCATTTCCACGATAGATTTACTGACGCGAGAAGGAGGGTATTCTTTAAGTATAAGTGATCTTGTTGAAGGAAAGGAGAGCTTGTATATAGAGGGATCATAACCAACTCCCATTACTTGAATGGACATGCTTTCAAACTTTGTTTTTATAATTCTCATCGTATGTCTTTTCTCGCCATCTGAAATTGCTATGACATCACTTGGTAAAAGCCATGCATATTTTATCGGGAGCTTAAAGTTGTATACATTTCTCTCTTGCCACGAAGAATAAAGTAAAACTTCAGCTATATTTTGCGCCTCCCCTTCCTCCATAATGAGCGGTATTGGAACTGTTGCAGCATTGCCCTGCTTTGGCAGTTCAGCATATTTCACATCAATTGGATAGCCAAAATTGCGGTTAAAAATTGACCTTACCCAGAAAAAGTAGACAGGTAGTTAAGACGTTTTTTTCATGAAAATGATGAATCAAATTTTTCAGGA
>DWUN01001092.1:0-18182 GCA_018249975.1 Passova gellias
TATTAAGTAAAATAAAACTATATTATGTACAAGTCAAAAGCAAGATTATGTTGCTGTCAGACAACCAGAGAACATAATCACAGACAACATATTAAAGTGAACAGCGTGACTGGTTCCACAGACCCGCGAATAAGTGACGCTAATAATAAAGTATGTATAAAAAAAAAAATTTTGTTTTATACTTCATATATATTTTGTTTTATTTTTTTGTATATCGATGTGTACTCTGTCCCGTTGGTTCGTCTTTTGTTGTAATCGTGTTGTGTTATAATAATAATTATTATTATTATTAAAAAGAAAGAGCAGTGAAAAAATTCAAATAAATATACATATATATATTTGTAGAAAGGTTGTAATAAATACTTGTAGCGTTAGCAATTTCTTGTTTCCGTCAGCGTGACGCCGGCGATCCCCAACGACTTCTTCCCGCTGTCCGTGTCGTGGCGTTCGGAGACGTCGCTGGCGCGCATCACGGCGGCGCGCGTCACGCTCGCCGACGACGGCAGTCCCGTCGACTTCTCGCACGAGGTCAGCTTCCACCCCGACAAGTACGAGATCGTTTGAGACACGCCGACCTCTTACAATAGCGTAGAGCGCTGCCCGATGACGAGGACGGCGAGGGCACGCGAGGGACACACCGACCTCTCACAGTAGGGTAAGGTGCTGGGATCGGGAGGAATTAAATAAATTGCCAGATAAACTTACAACTCTATTGACTTGACTTCACAACCAAAAATGATATTAATGCGAGATCGTTTGACACACATTAACTTCTTAGAATAGGGTGAAGCGTTGGGATCGCGAGGGATTTTATAAAATGGCCAGATAAATTTATAACTTCTGGTGAATGACTTCGATAATAAAAAAAGAAAAGATTTTCTATACGTGTTTTAAAGAAAATAACAATGGAAAAAGCTAAAAGAAATACATCAAATTTGAATTGTAAAAAAGAACTGCAACTTTTTTGTCATTGTGACATTGACCTGCCTCGTGGTCGGCCGGTTAGAGACCCCGATTGCAGACCCTGTGGTTCGATTACCCAACGGAACAGATATTTGTGTGATGAGCACATTTGTTTGTTCTATGTCTGGTCGTAATAAAAATATCTATATAACTAACATATCGTATGTATATATTTAAGTTTATCAGCTGTCCGGTTACTATAACACAGACATTCAATTGCCTAATTGAAATGGATTTCAACAGACGACAGAATGTTGCCATATTGTCATGTCAATGTTGCCATGTCTTCATAGCGTTTGATAGTCGACAAAAAGTTGCAGTGGACACAGACGGAGCAGTTTTAGATTTTGATATTCACTGAAAAGTATGCTGGAGAGTAAATTGAAGAATTTCATCCCCGTATTGACGCATGGTTTTACAAATTTATTCATTGATTCGTTCATTCGTTCATCGGCATTTATCTGTATGATATAGGAGTAATTGAACGGTACACGATTATATTGTTATCTATATTTCAATATTCAAAGCTTCACATAAAAATATTGATATATTAAAAATACGTGTTTATGAAGTATTCCGATTCGTGTGTCTACTCTCAGTGTTGCCCTCAAATTAATATTTTTTGCGATTGACCGATAAATAAATAAATTGTATATTTTATTCCTTTATATGTAAGTAACAATTCATAAGTAACTTGATTACGATACGCGTAAGATGTAGTTTTTTGATAAGATAGATAATATTCTGATTTGGTTTTCATTTATTTGTACAATAATAACATGGAGTGTCTTGGTGCTTCGTGCAGTTTGGAATAGTGAAATATATTGTATATTATAACGGATAATAACGATAATAAAAGTTACGATATAACTTGCGTTTTATTTCGTGTTTGTGATAAAATGTATCGATTCGTTACGATTTTTATGTTCTCTGTGCAATGTCAAGATTATCATGGCAGTGATTTAGAATTATGGTATTCCCGTAGAAGTAATGTTCACACCCCGGACTATAGTGAATCGTGTTGGTAAAATTTCGTTTTGATTTTCAAAATATTATATATTAGGTTACGTAGGGTATTATAATAGCCCAACACAAAGCCTTTCACAATAAATAGGTTACGCAAAGGAATTTTTTATATAATCTGTTAGTTCCAAATACTAACGCGATTTAATTTACAATATTTTAAATAATAAACTAGGAAGCATTAAAAAATATTCTAGTTTTTGGATCCTTGGAAAATTATCAAGTGAATGCGGTCCACATTACGGAGGACGGGTATCCGTGGATTGGCCGCGTGGTACATTCGAGAAGTTACGACATCCCATACAAATGTACCGCCGCGTGTGTAGACGAGAGGATCTTCATCACCGCTGCCCGCTGCTTGTACAGGTCGTGAGTTCGTTATCTGTTCCACGAGTCTCGTGGATTGTGATTTTTTATCTGTTCTAGAAGTTTTTTGCACTGGGTTTTGATCGTTTGAATTTTTGCTGTTATAACGGTGAAGGAAATCATCGTAAAGAAACACAGTTTAGGACGATAAGGGGGTGAGGGGGGGAATAAGATCAACACCTATGTCTGGACGTTCTGAGACTGTTTACTTGGAATTTAAATTAGCCGCCGCTTACACACGTACTTTTCCATCAGTAAAGAAACCTCAAAATGAATGCAATTGTTCCGTTGTCGGGACCCTGGTTTCCTGTCAGAATTAGATGAGTTTAGGCAGTAGTTACATCATTAATAGAAGGATTTTTTTTTGTAGATTGTACATTCTCTTGAGATGTCGTTTATCTACTTGTATACTTTCACCTATCGTAACGCTTATTACTGAGAAATCCGCCTTTTTTTGTTGATTCACATTGTATAAGTTGCAGACAAGTAAAATAAATGAATAAAACAATACGCTACTGAGCACTGAGAGTTGAACATTTTTCGATATTTTCAAAATTACAAATTGTAAAATGAAGTAAATTGACTAATCTATAATGTGCCTGCCTTAGATGCCTACTTAAGCATTTTTCGCAATATTTCTTTACTTAGTAATTATAGTATGAAAGAAGAGCAAAATTGCCTCTTGCAGTGCAAAAGTGTCTTACACCTCTGTCATATATCAGAACTACCAAATGCCGGTGATCGCATTTGTAATGCCTTCGAACATATCGAAGCAAGGATTCGATGATATTGGCTTTGTAATCGTGAACGACGAAGACTTCGACGGGCAGTGGAGCAGCGTGCAGCCGTTCGATACTACGAATCGTACAGATGATGACTTCCAATGGTTCGCGGATCTCAATCTGTCTGAAGATACTTCGGAACACGTAGCCGTGGGTTACGCTACGGAAAAGGTACACATCATCGTCAGAAGAACATTATTGTCCTTTCAAGAGAAGTTTAAACGCACTATATGTTAACTAGTTTACATTCCATACCTTTTTCTTCCTTCCTTTTCACTCGAGTAAATTATTTTTACACTAAATAGCTACCCCTGGTATCATAGTGTAATTTTTTTATATGAACTCTACCTAAATTCAAATTTTTTTCTATACTAAGTATACTTATTTACTTTCACTCAAGCTACATGCAGATCGATTAGAAAAGATCGATTTATCACTGGCAACCCTCGTCTCTGTTCAGACATGCGAAAGGTGTAAATAAAAAAAAATTAAAAACTATTACTTTTCACCATAATCTTACTAATCTTGGCACCATTTATTCCAGGGCATACATAGAATAAAATCAGCCGACAGACAGTTCAACTTGACAAAACTGGACGTTATTGTGAACATAAACATTTGTCCGGAGATCCTCGTTTTCAACAAACTAATAAATGCTTTCCGTGTACCTTGCTACCATTCCTGTTCAGTCGCTCAATACCAAATGAACGATACTAAATGTTATAATTATCATGGTGTCGAAGGATCTGCACTAATCAATGTAAAAACTAACAAACTATGGGGCATTACCACATGGGGTGCATATTTTTCACAATACGAGTTACCGGTTGGCTTCTCTGTACCCAATTCTAAAAGCTTCTATCGAGACTACTTGTGTGCTAGAAGAATTCGCAACGATAAAGGCATCTTAGCTATAGACGGTTACTACCAGGCTCTTTGTGAGGATATAAATTAAAAGATTGACATTGAAAAACTCACATTTATTGCTTAATATATATACTAAAATTATATATAATTATTCTATGCTATATACATTTTATTTAGTATCGTCCACATTAAAATTAAATCTGAATTCTGATCTAGAAAATGCAAACTTAAAACTATTACAGTTCAATTCTTTATTATCTATGCCCGAGTCCACTTTTTTATCGACTTCAGTATTTTGACTCTGTGTGGCTGCAGTTACGTTATCATTTTGACTTGAATCTGCGCAATCGGGATTAGTATTGGAAGCCGGAAGGTTAGCATTGTTATCGTTTGAAGATAAATCATTATCTTTGGCCTCCTGAGGAATATCAAAGTTAAAACGGAAAGAGCTATCTCCGGAAGATAGAAATGCAGACTTCCTCAAAAATGTTGCTTTAGGCTGAGCTGGGCTCTCAGATATTTTGATTTTGCTCGCCACTGCAAAAGACAAATTTCAGCGTCAATCAAACAGACTTTTTTTTAAAATAATGTCATATAATTCAAATATTTCAATTTAGAACTGCAATTACAAATGTTTATAATTCCAAAGACAATATTAAAATTCATACAAAAAACTTGACTATGACTGTTGTATTTAATTTTATTTTGCAACAATTTTTTGCCAGACAATCTACAGCTGCCGAATCTGGTGTAAATGCACCAAAGCAAAATAAGTTGAGAGCCTAACCTATGGTCATCAGACAGCTGAAATATGTCAATACAGCCATTAAAAATTATGGAATACAAAAATAGTTTTATTTAATGCTACTTTGAATAAATAAATTTTAATAGGTATGATAATAGAAGTATATTAAATATTTTAAAGCAATGGACTTTTGGTGCGGTTGAAATCATATCTACATTATTACAGTCTGTGGAAGACTATTTTCAGCCAGTTATAAGTCTCTATAACATTTTTTTGCACATGTTATTAACATATATGTTTTACAAAAAGAAAATGCAATATTAAAATTGGGATAGTCTTTTTGTAGTTGAAACATTGAATCGGTAAATCTGATGAGATTCGGTACAAAAAATGTAAGTTATCTAAAGTATGAGGGAAGTTCACATACCCTAACACAACGTAGTTCCTTACCTAGTGAAGATTGATTTCTATAAAATTATAAACATAAAAAAATTCTCCATACATTGGCTACCTAATACCAACTTTTGGCTAGCTTTTTCTCCTCGGCGGCCATTTTTGCTCTGTAGTCGCCGAAATGTGTTCTCATCAGCTGCCTTTTACGAATTATCGGTTGGTTGTTATTCTTCAGAACCGTGAGAACTTTCCAGGCTTCTTGTACTGAAAAATAACATAGATTTTATATTTGCATGTGTAAGTTAGTATATTGGAGACAATAAGTGTCCTTTCACATCTAAACTCGTGTTATTGTGCATACAAAAATAAAACCAAACAAACGCTCAATACAAAAAATTCATGTAAATCTAGTTTAAGTCCGAAGAAAACTATGTTCAATATTGAAAAAGACTGACTATGGATTTGATTACTTTTCTTGTTACTTATATAATCTCTTATTATTTTCATACAATGCGGATGTGTTCATGCTATATACACGCTTTACAACTGATATGACAAAACTGGAAAAAAAAAATACTACACACAAAAATTGGAATGATAGAAATGAAAATTAGTGAGTCAAGCTCTATTTTGGTAATTGCACAACAGATGCAATACATTTGCAAATTGCTAATAAAATGCAGTGGAAAATCAAACTAGATTGTTTAAAATTCACATATACAATAAATATACAACTGGTAAAAATTAACCTAAAAATTCTATGTAATGGTAAAAAAAGAACTTACGTTGTTTTTCATTGCCCTTCTTTTCCGCCAATGTCCTCTCTAACTGCTGGATGCACCAGCATAACTGTAACTGGAACTCTCGAGCAGACTCCTGTGGGTCAATGTCTACAGAACTGTTTTTGTCGACCTTGCAAGCCTTTTGAATCTTAGTTGGCTTTCCTTTACTATGAAGTTTAGTGACTTTCGGCATTTTGTAACAATATTTTAATAGAAAGCAGATCTAAATCACCTTTTTAGGTAATTTTTTAACCCCACGTTTTGTTTTGGTCGTTTGACAAACTGAACTGTTGTGTCGAATGAAATGAATGTATTCAATTCCACAAAAATTACCAGTATTTTTTCGGCAAATAGTAATGTCATCATACAGCCACAAGAGAATATTAGACTAGTTTAGAAACAGTAACAATAAAATTATATCAATATACTCTGATAAAATTTTGTTTTTACATGCAATAATCTATTAATAGGATTATATTACAAATCAACAAATGATAAATTTTGGCTTAAAATGGAACTACAACATAACCTAAAAAAAATTACCGAACTGTCACTTGTGCAAAATTTCACAGAAAGTAGTATGCCGCTTGGAAGATTTGGAAAAATTACAATTTCGTGGTAATTACTTGAATAATATATATCATAATTAAAATACCAGTTTGTTATTACCACGTAATTTTCCAAAAAATAGATTAGATTTTAGTGTCTTTAGATTTACACCTATCGTTACTACAATGTGTGTGATTTTTTTGTATAATACTTATTATCTGTCTAGCAAAAGTAGTTGACCTAATAATATTCGTCTATCATCGCTACTTCTATATCAATGACTACGAAATTGAACCTAAAATTGTATGATCATCAAAACTTAAAGCTTACTTGAAGCTTAAAACTTTCTTTGAATCACAATTTATGATTTAGATTTTTTGGATCCTCAGCGTTCCGTTCCTCACATCCTTGGTTAGAATATACGAACTATGCATGCCATTTCAATGAAAAGCGTTGAATTGAATTGAATTGATATCTATCAATCCACACTTGACCAGTGTGATAGATCTAACTCCATCTATATGAGAGGAGACCTGGTCCAGCAGAGGACCAATAAAAGAGGGTGGAAAAAAAACAACTAAAATTTTAAACATAAAAAAAGACACTGTTACCAGGACTCAACGGGTAATATGGCCGACATGTTAAAATCGAATATTAACAATTCCAGGTTAGTGGTGACCGTGACGAGTTTGTCCCTGTTCGTGGTGGCCAAGGACCATATCAACCAACGTCGGCTGGAGAATATGAGAGCGCGTGAACGCATGCGCAAGTCTAACGAAGGAGAATATCCCGACGTGTACCGAAAGTTGTGAAGAAAGGTGATTTCTAAATAGCCATTGTATTCAATCATCAAGCAACTCCGTCTTGGCTTTATAAGGGCAATTGTAATTGGTGAATTTCCCATGTTGTTTTTATGATTCATGCAAAATATTACTATTCATTTTACTTATTACTATTAATGCTTACTTTCTTGTAGAAATCGGAATTAACTCAACAATTTTGCTCGCCTGTTAGAATTTTTTTTTTAAGAAATACTGATTCTCTCCTGCTATTGGCCACTACTAGTTGTAGGGAAATCTTTGTGATCAGTAGTAGAGCATAGATCATTTTGTAGCATAAAACAATCTGTAAACCGTACTATCATCACTAAGTATTACAAATTTTGTTTTTCAAAAACCAAGATCTTTTTTCATCTATTGTCTAACCTCCACTTTTATTATTCACAGGTGTGGTTTCACAGTAGCTTGTAATATAGAGTGACTTGGTAACAAAGATGGCCGCCGTCCCGCAACTCGACCCGGCCAAGCTCCAGCTGGTGCAGGAACTCGAGATTGAAATGATGTCCGACATGTACAACAGGCTAGTCTCCGCTTGCCACAGGAAGTGCATCCCGTTGAAGTACCACGAAGCTGAACTCGGTATGTATATAATACGTTTAATATTTGACGGTTATCCTACCAGAATAATAAAAAAAAAGTTTTAAATCCTAATCGTATTAAGTAGCAAAAAATTTGTTTGGTATATCAAAGAAACATTAAACAATGATGTAAAGTTGTTCTTTTGTTGTCACACCATATCATATATCTGGCCCTCAGGTAAAGGAGAATCGGTGTGCCTCGATAGGTGTGTAGCGAAATACCTGGATGTCCACGAACGTATCGGGAAGAAACTCTCAAACATGTCTCAGGGTGAAACAGAAGACCTCACTAAGGTGAATCTACAGGAAAAGAAATAGCCGTAACTACATTTCTTGCAATGAATTATGATGTATAATGTACTATGTAACTACAAATTTTGTCTGCTGTGTCAATTGAGAGGTAGAGTTCTATGAAGCAAGTATTTTAGTGACATTTTTTTATTTATTCTTAACATAATGGGAAAGTGTTAATTGTTGATAAATTGTTTGTTGTAAAAAAAACTAGAATCGGAGCGTTCAATTTACTTGTGCATTTAATTTATTTATATCGTGTTGATTTGAATATGTTTTTAGTGTGAATAGTAAACTCAAATTTGAGAGATTTTTTTTGTATGCTCACACCAGTGTAGAATAATAATCTTTGGCGGCAACATTATTAATCTTGTGACAAGCCTCTTGACATTGAGGCATCTGTTACAGATAAAAAATGTTACAAGTGTAATATCGTGTACTTTGTCTCTGTTCCTATTTTCGTTACAAGTTTATAAATATATTATAAACAAATTGTAAGCCAACGTTTTTGTTATTGTATATTGCTTTTTCAAATCTGTACGGACCCCTCAAAATACCGGAATGTGTATGAGATTTTTAACATAATGATTCACTGCAAGATATAATTCAGACTAAAGAGTTGTATGACAATTTGGAATTGTCCAAAAAGGTACAAAAACGATAATGTGCATGTTAACGATGTTTCTGCATTTTGTTAATTTAGTGTGGGTGGTTTTAGTAGTGTGCTCGAGTAGTTGTTGTTAGCAATAAAAAGTTAAATTATCATACTGTTTTTATTTTGTCTATCTGTGTACGCCGCTATGGAGGTGCAATTGTAACCCCTGTCATGAAATGTATGTTTATAAATCACAATATCCCTACTAATATTATAAATGTGAATGAGAGTTTGTTACGTAAATATATCCTTGGAGGTATAAGAAGTAACATAGGATACTTTTTACGAAAAAAATAATAGTTTTTACAAAAGGTAAAAAAACTATCCGTCACAGTTTTCAAAGTGTCCTAGAAAATTAAAATGCTGCCCAGTCACTATTCCATGTGGACGAAGTCTCGGGCAGAAGCTAATATCTAATTAATTAACTAAAATTTGGACTGTTTTCGATATTGATTCCATGTCTGAATGGACAAGTCGTTATTGCTAACATTGCTATACACCGGCTGGAGTTCCCAAATCAATAAATAACAAGACATGAATACACCGACAAACATTTATTTAAAAGTTTACATAAATTTCCTCTAACACTGATATAGTCGATACATTAAAATATGCACTACTTACATACTTTTATATAGTATTAAATATGATAAGAACATAGTATAATAATATATAATATAATAATAATAATAATATATTATATAAAAGTAGTTAGTGTAAAAAGCTTGATAGTCATAAAAAAGTGTACATTAAATTGGATAATAGACATTATAATACAGAGTTGGCTTATAGTTTATCTGTGGTATAAAAGGTTACCTACAGTTACATGCGTTACATGAGAATTTTAGCGAATTATGCGTACTTTTTTTGGAGTTCTAGTACATTTCGCATTCACGCATGTAGGTAATCGTGTATTTGTTCCGTCTCTGGAAACTGTTCGCAAACAATAATGTTAATGAGTTCTAAATATAATGTTCGCATAAATACACTTAGTTACTTGTACATAATGTAATATTTCCTTTCCCGAATATAGGTAGTCAATGTGCAACTTTAGCCTGCCGTCCAAGTCCAACATGCACACAGGTAATATATTTTATAACCCGCAATTCCAATACATCAGATAAAATCACCGAGTGTAAAACGAATTAACTTAGTTTTTCATATATTATTATTATCAGGTCTCATGGAAGACATTATGTATTTTGACAGATGTGTAATTGAAATTAATTATGAAACAGATTATAAATGACACAGATAATGATTATTTGCAAACTACAACTTTTCATTGTATAATTTTCGTGAATGTGACCATGGCCCAAAACAATCGTCATAACTCCTTCCAAAATACCTACCTACCTACTTTGTATAGATTTTTAAAATCTAGTTGTTGCGATTTGCATTACTATTCTCAGTCTTACCACCTTGTTCATAACTATCATTTCACGTTTAAACGAAAAAGTAACATGTTTATAATGATCACAGGTTTTGTTTCAATTTTCGCTTATCTTTCATTTGATTTCGATATACCCACATTATTTCAAAGTAGCCCCTAAATGTCAGAGTTCGAGGATCGTATTCATTTCAGTAATCTAGAATATATTTGACAATCAGCTTCTTAGCTGGAATAAAATAGATTAAATTATAATTAGAGCATTATATTATTGGTTGCAATAACGACGATTAAAAAAAATTCCATCGTACAATCTAGCGTTACCAAACCAGGCTTAAAGTTGCTACGTCGCAAGTTTGGCTATGTTCTTGGCTGTGTTGCCGGTATAGTTTTGAACGCAATGTGTAACCGGAATTGCTCTCATTATTTCGACAGCCACTAGAATATTACGAAGAAAAAATTAACAGCAAATTCCTAATACTCAAAAGCAAATGGAGTAAGGGATTAGTAAGGGAGCTCGTCTTATCTATGTGGACCAACACGTCACTAAATATTATATATTATAGACACCAAATAAATAACATTCAGACTACAATAATAAACAATTACGACCATTAATGAGGCTCTGATAGCAATGTAACGTCACATCAAGTCCCTTGACGACAAGTTGAGAGCCTCATATGAACTTTTTTACTACTTTTATATTAATATAGATACATGATAATCCTACAATTACGTCTCTACACATTTATAATACTGAAAAAGTTTGACGGTTCACTCGTTAAGATAATGCGCTGTCTACGGGCTAGACTGTTCTATGACGACCAACTGTGCTTCGAGCCTATACGTGGCGCGAACTATAACGATTCATAACTCGACTTAACCGCTGACTCAGAAAGGATCGAATCCCTTTATCAACCTAACGTTACATATCCTACAGTACTTAATCTAATCATCACCTAAGGATGGCTACTAACTTGTGGTCATTTTATCGAGACATCATTTGACACTTACATCTATATTATAACGTAATTGGTACGCAGTACGCAATCCAATTCTGCGTAGCTGTATGTGTTGACCCACCGAAAGGTGGCACGGTACACGCATAACAATAAAACTAATGAAGATGACTTTTGGCTTCTCTTAATTAATTTCAAAAGTATACCATGAATACACATAATTACATTTATGTTCTAACACACATTTTTTACAATATAAATTTCTAATTCGCGTGAACTTATTTGCATACGTTACTTCCAGATATCGTTACGTCAACTGCCTCGAGGCGAATTAGCCTTTGATTGGCTAATCGAAAGATAAAATGCTATTTGTATACGCCGCGACAATCAATGTATGTATAATATCGGTTCTATACGAGATTTATTAGGTAAAGACTAATGGTATACGAGCGACATCAACGTTAAGACTACTTTTTGATGTAATAAAATAATGAAAACTACACATTTCGCCATGAACTGCCGCCAGAGGCAGCGCTTCGGTGTTTTAAAAACCTCATAGCAATTGCATAGCGCTGGGCTACATCTCCAAAGATAGTTCCTTCAATACTTTATAGACAAGTAACTTACTACACATTTAATGAATTACAATATTTATAACGTTATATCTAAAGATAGCAGTGTAATAAATAAAAAAATATTAATTGTACTACAAGAAAAATAGGCACACAGATTTAGTAATTAATATTAGTAGTAGAGGCCATCATACGCGTACACTCGAATAATGAACAAAGTTCACAAAGTATTGAAGACATTTACAAAAAACAAAATGCTAATTTCTTACACGTACTCAAAGAAAGGTACATAACTACAAATACTTTATATTTTTAATAAAAGTGATAACATATATACACAAGAATAAATGCGTAAAAAACCTAATAACTTTGGTAAAATACTTTTGTGCTAGGTATCTGTGCGTTGTCCAATGTATTGTACACTAAAACGGCCTTTGAATTTTATATCGTAAACTTTTAGAAATAAATAGCGTTGACAGTAAGCGATGCACTTAATAAAAACATGCAAATAAATTTTAAGCAAGCAACAAAATAAAAGAAAAACATAAACAATCAATAAAATTTTATTTCAAAACGAATTAATCACTACAGACTACAATCTAAACTATAATATATTTCATCTAAAATATCGCAACACTTGGTAAGTTAGTGTCGTCACGGGAAGGATTCAATTGTGAATCTATGGTTATAATTTTTTTCAGTTAAAATTGACCAATGCTAGCCGATTTGTTTAAAGAGCTACATTTTTACTTCTCTTCTCCTCTCTCTCTCTCTATCTCTCCCTCAATAGTTGGAGCTCTAGTGACAGCGGCTAAAGAACTAACTAAACGTCATTAATGACCCGCTGTCTAGATGAACCAACTATGTATATTTGCTACTTGATCTTCGCGCGGACGTCCGCCTCGCCGAAACTATGTCCGGGAGTGTAAAACTTGATGATCTGATACAACACCGCAATGTTAGTGCCGAAGAAGAACACGCACATCACCCATAGAATTATGAACACTTCCTGATTTTGAAACTCGAGGAAGTAAGCGTAGAAAAGCCAAGACAGCTGACCCCCGGTCCACATCATGACCAAGATCAGACCGTCCAGAACAGACGCGTTTATGTCCTGAACGATCAGCGGCAGCAGCGACAGGAACCAGACGAAGTACTGTGACGTCACCACGCTGTTGTAGATCACGAGGACCGCGGACTGACAGAACAGCGCGAAAGGCAACGTCTGAAAATCGCAACCGAACGCCAAACTCAACAGAAACAAGATGACGCTCAGGAATATGCGCGCCGTGAACTTTATCAGGTCGAACGTCACATCGGTCATCGTGAGATACGATGAGTAGAAGAACACGGAGAAGTTGTGTCTGGTGTCCTTCCTGAACAAGTGGTAAACGTACGTCTCGAACAGGAACTTGTATCCGTATATCAGATACATGCCGTACGTCAGTACGACGAAGTAGACCGCGGCGGCGAGGGCGAACGCGATCTGCTTCCTGTTCGGCAGAAGAGCGATCAGTCCGGTGCGGATGCTAGTGTTCCGTGTGATCTTGTATTCGCCGAGGGACAAGTACATGGGGAACGCGAATATGACAGGATAAATACGCATATGGATAGCCAAGCCGAGGAATACGCCGGACAGTACGTACTTCATGCTGCTCCTTATTGGATCGCACTGCAGAAAATACAAGCAGGCCAGAATCACGCAGCACGACACAGAATCGGCGCTGCCGCGTGTCGAAATTACGATGCTCAATGGATTATACAGCCAGAAGAGTGCGCTGTACTTGGAAACTTTGCCCGCATAGCTTTTGCCACTTAGCTGGTATTTGACGTATTTCCTGGTGATTAACGCTATGAGTATATCGAACAGAGAGAAGAGGACTTTGCCAAAGTGTTCGTGAACTAGAACGTTGGGTACCATCAGCCACGCGATAAAGGGACTGTATCGGTAAGTGTGGCGCAAGTAGGGCGATTCGCCCTTGACAACGTGACGGGCGGCGTCCGTAAACACCCTGTAGTCGACATCCGTATATTTGACATCGAACGTCGAGTCTTGGTAATCACCGTACAGTATAAGCAACAGTCGAATAACGAAACCGGCGATCAGATGATATTTGAACCCCATAGCGAGTATATTTGAGGACAACGTAACGGCGACCTCTTTAAAACGTTCAAGCACCATTTTGATGTTGTCTATTTAAATCCTCGTCTTTAAATCCTTAGCGGCAGCTTGAAGGCATGTCTTAAACTCTTGGAACTCTTTAACACATTCGTCCTTTTTCACTGAGTCCTCTTTGTGCAACACGCATCGAGCATATAATGCGCCTTGCTTCGAACACTTTGCGAAAACGATCGGATACTTCGCGAACCTTTCCCTAGCCTTGGAGACTGAGTCCATATTACTTATTACTTTCCGATCCTCCTTAGCGTCGTGGGCGGCTCATCGAACTCGAGCGGCGACCGCGGCCTGATGAAGATGTCGTAGATGGGCTTCGAGAAGAAGATGCCTAGAGCTAGAACAGTCAACGAGATCTGAAATGTCCTCGGGTATCTGTACATCCAACTTCTTTTGCCAAGTGGTTGAATGCGACGCCGCTGTTCCATATCTGAAACAGAACATATGCAACTGTTAAGAATCTAAAAACTCAAATTTGACCAATTATGCTTTGTTTGCATTGAAACACTGATTTTATTTTGAGAATCCATCTAATGAAATATCCATTACGCATTGCTTTTAGGAATAACAAAAAAAAACGTGTAGACCAATTGGAGTTGAGTGATCACAGCGGGTATCCAAGGTCTAATGTGACAGAAGATCTACATAAGGTTATTTGCCAATACGTTTTCCTAAAGAGTAAATTGCAAAGCCTCGTGTCTTAGCATATCTTCCGCAATAAAAATTGTGGTGATACTTATCCGAACAGCTCTAGACATCACATTACTCTTATAATATAACTAGCTTTTGCCCACGACCTGTTTAGATAACATTGCCAAATTAACTTCTACTAGAAATTAATTTGGCAATGCTATCTAAACAGTTTCTGCGTGATGCCGGAACACGTCACTAGGAAAGAGAACGATACCTTGAAAAATGAAAAATCAATAAGTAGACCCTTTTTTCTTGTATATTTTTATAAAAACAACGAAAATTCGCTAATATCTGTAATTTGATTCTCATCTAATTTGTTACTATTCAATTCGAATTGAACTAATTCGATTTCATGTCTCAACTTGTACTTGTATCCACTTTAGGTCTAGACGATTCGAGTTGGAAAATTATAAAGGACGAAACAAAATGGCGGACATGACAAATTATTTCAAGTCAGAAATCAAAGCGTTCGGTTTACTTTACTTTACGTAAACGCACGATAATGCTTCTGGAAAATCTTTCATAGCAAGGGATTTAAATTAGCCAGTTTCCCTATTATTCATATTATGTTGTATTGGAATAGCGGCCACAGGATCGACAGGGCGAGGCCGCTTGATGAAGTAATGAAAAATGTCCATAAAATCCCTCACCTGTATAATAAATTATGAGCATATAATGCTCAGCGAGATGACATAATAGGACATGACACTTTGATGGTTGACAAAGATTCAATACATACCAATAAATTCCACTTCATGATGATGGTCGCGCTGCAGTCTTAGCAGTAAACGAGACTTTAGAACAATCTAGAAATTATACTGACAATTTACTTTTCCTAATCACTAGCACAGCGATAAACAGCTGGTACCTTTTAATTATCTATTTAAATGAACTTTTGTGATAAGGACAAGCTCCTGATACGGCTCCCAGACCGACGTCCCGAAGACTGCCCGGGGTCGATATTACGTAACGCTTCTACGCATGCGTCAAAGCTAAGGGCTTGGACGCTTGGTACATCAATAAACCTTACACGTCCAATGTAATATACATTGGGAATATTCGAGAAACCAACTAGAGGATGCGATTTGTAACGGAGAGGTCTTTATTTTTAGTTACCTTAATGGATTATTATGACTGGTTACTAACAGTGAACGCAAAATGAAGATCAAGCAATAATGTAAATGGATATATGTACGAGTAAATTGAAAAAGTGCGCTTCTTTGAATATATCATGGAACCCACGATGAAACTGGCATAAAATAATTTCGTTTACGTCCCTGCCTTTCAGTATTCATAACGTCACTAAAGTTGTTTCTTAACTTTGTAACTAATAAAAGTGTTTATGGATGAACTTTTGAAATATACATCTTTTTGTATAGTTCAGTACCGCAAACAGACAGAGGGGCCACCTGATGGTAAGTGGTCACCGTCGTCTATGGACACTTGCGACATCCGAGGAGTCACCAGCGCTCTGCCTGCTTTGGAGGACAGTTCTTTTTGCGTCTTTCTTGAAGAGCCCCATGTCATATCGCTCCGGGAATACCTCAGGAAGAAGTTCAACTGTCTTCCTAAAGCACTAATCAAGTGTTATACAGTACAGATAAAATATCGGAGCCGTACGATGATCGGGCACAATTTTTACCAATGTCACGTAGTTTTCAGTTCAATTTTCCCTACATCTGGATCTAGTAGACGTACATGCTTATCTTCAGAGATGTTCAGTACACAAAGCGCGTTATCTGGTCTATTTTAAAATTTTCCTACCTTGGAAAAATCAGTTATTCTTAGTGGGCCTGTCGGTGACGGGCGCGAACACACGTGGCTCCAGCCTGTAACCTTCACATACGAGCGAGACCGGCTTGTGTTTCAAGCAACACTGACGCATCGCCTCGAACACCTTCTCGCAGCGAACCTCTTGGAAATTGTTCTCTGTAGGCATAGAGAAAAAACGTTTTCGGCTAAATTTAGGTAAATCGAAGAGGAATCTGAAACGTAGACCAATAATCGACTCTTAACATGGCCGTATCACCTTTATGTCCGGATTTAGTTTGCGGAAATTACTTTAAATTTGGAAGGCGTCTTTATTTAAGATAAAAGAATAGCAGACGAACAGTCACCAGTCACAAGCGGCCGCTGCCAACCGCCGACCATGCAACCAACCTCATATAGGAGACTAGGAAAAACGTTAGATTTCGGAAAGTACAAAGGTTGGTTATAATCAACGTTGGAGATATATCCGTGGATAGTTTCCAGCATCGCAAACTATCAACGAACAAAACGCTTATTGCTTGAATAATATGACAACATTATGACGGTAGAAACATTTCTAGCGGCGGTACTTCCTCGAGCGAACGAGGTGAATATAAAAAACACAAAATAATTGCAAAACTAATAAAACCGCGCCCCTCGCCTTTGGTATTGATATATATAGGTACTTTGTCAACTGTTCGGCTATTTTTAGAGTGATAGTAGCGGTAACATTGGTTGACCTTGTTCGTTTCGCGGTGTTACATCACGGCGCCTCTCGATTTTTATTAGGTACGCGTGTAATGACTAACACAAGGGCGGGCGTGGGCCTAGCACACCGCCGAGCTAGTACTGGAAACCGTCCTGCTATTCGGTGCGACGTGGCAGACCATTAATCACCTTGGACAACGTCACCGGCCACCTCACCTCACTTGTAAAGTATTCAAGATCGATGAATAGGCACAATTTGGAGAAGAGACCTAAAAGGAGTCGAAGCTAATGGTAAATATGAAACCATGAACTTTTTTTAACCAAATCGTCGCTGTAACGTTGAGTGCTCATTTTTAGTCCGCGACGGATGCGTGTCGCCGACTTTGCGATTGTCATGATATAAGTATTTTCATACTTACATCATGCTTCATATTGGGATAGGAGAAGAACGGTTTGCAACGAAATAAAAAAAAACAAAATCAGCAATTTATACATATATTTTATTAACAATACGATATAATCGACATGCGCTCTTAATTTCCTTAGACAAAAAAAAGGATATTTCGTTTTATAGAATAATAAGATACTAAAAATCAAACAATTTGAAGATTACAATAACATAACAAAAGGTGTTACATAACTTGGGACTTTCACCTAATTTACATTATAATGATAATAATAATAATAATAATAACTATATTCATTTACTTTATAAAGCCAACCGTGGATCATACATTTTACAAGTACAAAGTAAGTTTGACGGAACGATCGATAAAATAACTTACAATCATTGTTTTCCTCAATGTAATTTCTATATTGTTAGCGAAACACGAATTTTTAGGTACATACATAGTTACATTTACACTCTACGAATCCACAGTCAACAATAGTTAAAAATCTAAGTTTTACAGTAATAATTATTTAGTTACATACTTTTAGTATACTTTTTACAGACAAGTAGTCTTTTAGATTCATTTAAGTGACTGATGTCGTGCGAGTTGGATGGTGCGTGTGTGGAACCGACCGAGGCATACCGTTGCCTCGATGTATACATGCATATATAAAAGCGTTACTATCCATTCCGTTCGATAGTTTAGTTGGA
>DWUN01001093.1:0-18181 GCA_018249975.1 Passova gellias
CGACCAGACACAGAACAAACAAATGTGCTCATCGCACAAATGTTTGTCCCGGGTGAGAATCGAACCCACGACCTCCGGTTTTGCAGTCAGGGTCTCTAACCACGCGACCACGAGGCCAGTCGATGACGATCGCTTCTTATTCAAACCTCAGGGTTGAGTTCTCAATCAACCCGCTAAAGTTCAATGACCGGTGGAATAGATACTGCATTTTAATTCCTAAAGCGATATATGAGCTATGAAAGGAATTAAAGCATTTATGGAATTGAATATTTGAACAATACAACGCCGTGACATAACTGTGGGATTTCCACAAAGATCGTTGAAGGAGAAAAATGTGTAAAGGACATAAAAACCCGTTCAATGAAATTGTAAGAGGTGAATCTTTTATACAGTAAAAATCAAATCAAAATCAGAGAAACAATTTTTCGTTTCAGAATACAACAGAATAAAAAAAGCCGGAATATTGTTGGCTACGTCTGCACGAGGTATACCAAAATCAATTAGAAGCAACATAAGAGCTTCGTTGCTTATTTACGAATATGTAACAGTTGACAAACCAGAATATGTACACAATTGACAAACCGTTACTTTGATTCTTGAGTCAGTTCACCGCAATGATAGTGAGTTGGGAAATCTGCTGGCTCGCGAGTCGAGGGCTCCGCGAGTATAACAATAGGTAGGCTCGTTACCGATGACGGCTGTTACTGCGTTTTTAACAAGCCCGGCCGAATCCGAGCACTTCGCGGCGTACGTAACGAAAATCACGTGCGAAATCGAAAATCTACCGCGCCGCCCCCCGCCTCCCCTCCCCACCCCCCCTCCCCGCCACCGCCTCTCCTCTATCTGCCACATTCGGGGAGGAAATCGCATACCGCGAACGGAAAAGAAATTCATATTGAAAATTCAATTTTCCACCGTATGATTACAATGGCAATTTTTTTTTCACATGTCAATGGAAAATGTATGAGATAAAAAACTACGCTCGCCGAATACTGAGTGTATCGCGTTGAATGGAACTTATATTTTCCGTCTCTCATTCATTCATTACATAAGAAACAAATCGACTGCAGCAATTAACATGGTCAGTACTACATTTTGGCCAATTTTGTTTTATTGCATTAGAAGTCTCAGAATATCCATATCTTTGACCTCACAATGTATTAAGTTTCAAAAAGGACATTTTCGATGTTGGAAATAAATCGGATGTTTTCGTGGCGCTCGATTAACAAAGTGGGTAGATATATTCATTTGGCCGTACTGAAATAAGACACTTTATCACTTCCGACTTTGTTAATTGCTGCAGTCGAAATACTAGCCATTGTTAACAGTTATTTCGTTGGCAAATAATATCAGCTCTTGACCGAGAACTAAGCGATTTATGTTGATGACAATCCTATATTTAAATGACAATTCTGAGTTTAGTTTCTTTTGGATTTGTTTAATTTTGTCTATGCATGTTTATGGCATAAATGAAACGGGGAATCCCCGTGTAGTGTTAATACGCGATAATCATGAACCTTTGTTCATATCATTCGTTTTCAACTATAAAGTGAATGTGAGCGGGTGTATGTAACACTTAAATACTCGGGCCTACCTACATAACACGACAGGGTTATTACTCTCCTAATTTAGAACAATTAATTAGTTTTCAATACATACATGATCGTACGTAATACATATTTTCAAAATATTTAAACAGAAAAAATAACGTAACGTATTGAAATTATATATGCAAGTATATATTTGGGCGCAAGTCTGCACGAGAATCTCAATGGAAATGTTGCATCAGTGAAAATTGACCGCTATCGGTCACCGTTTTAATAGCCGATCGTTCGCGGTGTTGCTTATTTTTACAATTTACTATCTGCGACCGGAATTGAGCATCGAGCGCTCGCTCGGGCTGTTATTATTTTAATTTAAAAAAAGTGCCACAGAATAAAAATACCATAGGCACTGCACTGTGCGAATTAGATCTGTAGCAGTGTCTATGACACGTTCGGATACTCGTTGTAGAACTATTTTGAAAACTGAATAAGTGTATTCGAAAATTAAAAAAAAAAACTTGTATCAGTTTAGATACAGCCACTGTTAACACTGTTTACAAAAATACCGTATGTATAAAGATACACTTTAAATGCAACACTATCAAGCCTATAATACCTGAGGCACTGTGTGGGCGAGCAAGGCTGTTGTTCGACATCAATACGAGGACGTAATCCACGTAAGATGACGGCCGTTACGTTCATAATGACTCTTCGATAACGCGACACAGATACAACGGAACTGGCATCAATAAAAAAACTCACTAATATGTACGTAAGGAAATGTAAGGTATAAAGTAATGAATTCGATAAAAATCAATCTTTACATACAGCGATAGTGTATGCAATTTTTATTCAAATAGAAAATAGCTTCCCAATATAAACGCATCGAGTGACTCGATTTGAATAAACATTTAAAATAGTTTTATATGCGGTAATCGTGCTAAATGGGCAAGGTTCAGGATAATTTGGTTGTAGAAGACGAGGAGTTTGTTTAACCTTTGTTAGTTGATACCAAGTTGCATCTGATAGATTATTTATGAAAAGTAATATCTGACAGTTAATAGGGACATTTGCTTATGAGTTTTAATCTTGATAAACCACCACGTTTGCGTAAGCATAAGGTAGAAGTCAAGAACATATCAAGGGCAAGAACAGATTATACCAGGAATTTCATTTGTTTAAAACATAACAATAGTATGAAATGTTTGTTTTACGAAGCATTAGCCGTAATTTTTTCATTTTCAAAATGTTTATCGATTCCCCCAAAACCGCGGTAGTGTAGTACTATTTTCTAGTACTCGGCATTCATATGCTTTTATATTTCTCAAAATAACCTTTTTAAAACTTGTTCAGTGCGATTTTCGGAAATCAGAACGTAAAACTTTTATATAAAAACGATATTTTATAGCCATTTTCATTTGTAGCTAGGTTTTACAGCTGTTCAAATAATATTGATTTCACTAAAAATTATTATACCGACATCAAGACAATTAACAAATTGACTTCCTTAACGACAAATAAATCAAAAATATGGCTACGTGTAGTTACATTGCCGTGAATGTTAAAATTTACACGTTGCAATAAAGCCATAGACAAATATCAGGTTTTTAAATAAATCAAAAACAAACAATGTTACTGGGCTTTTTGACAGCATTTATATCTCGTTCACATTTTGAACGTATGAAATGTGTGCTTAAATCATTCGGTCATTATCAATCAACACGCAAATTGGTTCGTAGAAGGCGGGTACGAAACAATAGCTGAGATCAAAGCGATCAAAGTACAATGCTGAGGAAAATGGAAAATATTTTATTAACACAAGCGGAAAATGTTTCGCTCCAGTTACCAATAAAAATAACACTGGCACTTTTCTCAATTATTTTTGTTTACTTGCCCTATCAATTCCGTGTATTTTTGTTGTCATTTTTCTGGACATTTTAAATAATCGTTTTAATTAATTACCGTTACGAACAGTTACATATTACGAAATTACAACGCATTCGTGTTTAAAGAAAAACAATTTAGCTAATACAAAAATGTATTAAGTTCATTTAATACGAGAAATAAATGATTGGGAATTAATTTACCGCGATATTTGTTCTCATCCGAAGCGTGAAACGTTTAGAAACGAAAAAAAAAAAAAATCTCCCTCCAACCAGTACACAGAGCGAACGTGGAGAGTGAGCGGAGTAAGCGAATGGCGCTTATTTTTTTTCAAATGGCCCAAGTGTTAATGGGCCGGTGGTCGTGACGTAACGCGCCCTGCCGCGGCCTACGGACGGGTTGCCAAATAGGTTACAACCGACAACCGGCTTATTACGATCCGCCTGCACTCTTTCCTTGACGACCGACCCGCCAAGGTCACTGCGCCACGCGATTTACCGCAAGCCGGCAATCCCTATCGCCGCCGCTAACAGTACAGACACATAAACATTGACTCACCTGTTCTTTTCCAACTCGTTATGAGTGGTCCTGGAACAGAAAGCATACATATTGTAACCGCCAGGCGACACAGATTTCACGTGAACCGCACTAAACACTCGCCACTACACTGACACTCGCGGCCGATAACTCACCTGCTGCCCTGCGATTTTTTCGTCTTCGGCCGCCTACCGCCCGACCTGGACTCCTCGTAAACCGGCAAACTCGACGCGTAACCGTGTTCCGACTCTGCAACAAAGAAAACTGTAATTCCGTCAAAATCAGCTGATTATCGCACGGCGAAAATAGACGGGAGCCATGTTGACGTGTGCGAGCGGTGCTGCACTCGATTGACAATTCAAACAAAGAAAATCCTAATCACCTCTGTCCCGCCTTTCGATGTATTCGGCGGCCTGGATCAGGGCAGCAATACTCATTATTATTATATCCGATTCCGACACAGGTATTCACGAACGACACACGACTTTATTCGATTGAAACTATAAATAAAAGTATTTCGTCCGCTCCGAGGTTCACGACTGCATTTGCCGATGTCAAAAACACACTAGGCGAGTCGGGAAACGCGACCGTGTATAGCGCTTCGTGATTTGTCGGCCGCCGTCGTGCGCCGCTCGGCGAGCCAATCGCCGCGGAGCAATGCCCACAATAAAATACCTGGGTCAATCACGTGAACTTTGTGTTTCCAAACAAAACATTTTTTTTTTCACCGCGCTCATGCAGCGCGGGATTTGTTGTAGTGGGAGAGTTTTAATAATTTGCATTTCGAAACGAAACTTTAAAACAATTCTTAGACGAACACTGTACGAATTGTTTTTCTATTAGGGGTTTGTGGTGGAAGAAAATGAAAGTTTTTGAATTTCGCGCGCCCGAGTTTCAATGTCGACCTGTCAAAATAAACGCGACCTTATCGACGTAATCCCTTTTTACATAAGTGAATGTAATAACTTACATATCATTATTGTATATGTGATTTACATACGTCGTTGTACAATTACGTTCAAATCGATCGTTTTCTCGATCTCGCATATGAAACAAATGCATACGCAAAGGAAAAAATAAAACAAAGCGGCTTCACATCTCTCGAACTGTTTTGATGTTTAATAGTTTTAAGCAAAATTTTAAAGAATCATTCAATATTTTAAGCATATAAATACGGGCAAATAGAACTGGTAACAGATGAGGACGTGGCTCCTGAAACAACGGAAAACAAAAAATTTATGGAACCTAACCAAGAAAGTAAACAAAAACATAATTAGCAATGTGCTCTTCATTTCGACTATAGATAACACAGATAATACTTTATTGTGACAGTATGAACCATATTCAAAGGTTAGGCAGATTCAAATAAGAATCCAATTACTTTTTAATGACTTTTGTTCTTTTAATGTCAAACTCTTTTAGTATTAATATTAATAATAACAATAATATCACTACACCTTATTTATGGCAATACTATTGACAATAAAATAAGACTTCATGGCAATAAATTATTTTCTTGTGAGAATATTAAAAACTATAAGAGTCAGGGATTCACTCTGGTAATAAGTTTGGTATGGTCACTAATCAGTAATGCTTTCCGTCCAGTTGCAATAGCAAAAACACTAAAACATTTAGACATATTTTATCAACACATTGGTCAATAAACTTACAGATTAAAAATAATTGTCTCCATGGAAGGCATTTATGAGTATCATACATCCGATGGCATGTGTTGTCTATAGTTATGAATAAATTCAATTAACCAAGATTCCTATCCGATAAACCACAGAAATTCAAATTTATTTAGGACTGATTTTATTTGTGTTCCAAAAATACTCTACGTACCATTATTGTATAATTCACATAAATAATAACAAAATGTTTGTTATAACGAAATATTATCACTCACCGTGATCACTTTCACCTTCCTGTAGTATTTGCTGAATGCTTTGACCAATGACGAAACAAATATGCATATAGTGTGCGGGCGGAACACACACGACTTGCCGTCTATCTGCACTGCATTGTTCAATACATGCGGTAATCCGAGGATATAGTTGAATATCAGATTCCATTCGGCCTGCAACACAGAATCAATCAGAAAACAAATACAGTTGAATCAATCTCCCAAAGGGGCAGACATACACAAAACACAATTAATTTTACCACATAATCCATACTCCGGCTATAATACAATTAATAATTATATCAATAATAGGCATATTGAGAAAAAAAATAGAATTCTAGCTTTTATTTATTTACACTATATTGGCCACATAAATAATACATGTAAGGGACAATTTATATATTTTTTTGACCTTACAACAATGGCAATAATAAAAATTGATATGGCAATAATTAAGTTCATCACCTCATGGGTCAGTAGACTAAAGTTTGTGTCCTCAAAGTCGGGGAGTAGCGGCATTGTTGGCGAGAGGTTGAAGAATCTCAATAGTTTCTGCAATCTTGCACAGTTATAAAGTATGAATGTTGCCTCTGAAAGAAACATACTAATTAGTTTTTCTTATAATCAAATAACCAGCATTTGGCGTTAATCTTGTCTCATGGAAAGTGTTGAAGCACCCTATCATTGACCAATATTCTAGGCCGCAAAAAAGCCCTTATACCATCTGATGATAAATGCAGTTATATACATACATAGGTAATTATTATATATTGAGTGCACATTAGTCATGTAACAACTTTAATTAGGATTAGTGTGAATAATGTGTGTAGAATGCAAAGTTATTTCTAGAACACCTAGCACTATTTTTATATCTTCAATTTTTTACAATACATACCCTGTTCATTGACTTGACATTGAAACATAGCTTAAGGTAAATATTGCTTAACATTCTTAACTTTTACTTTAAAATTGTCATCACTTTAGTTCTCTTAAAAATAAAACTAAAGTAATTCATTTTAGAACGTGTTTGATTACAAAAGTGCCAGTCAAATGTCTACCTATTATTCAAAAACATACAAAAAGCGAATGTTAGATATTAATTTTGTATTATTTTAGACATACTTAAGAATAAGATACAGTACATAAAACAGATCAAGATATGTATAGAATGAAAATCAAATTAAGTCTTTACCTTTATTCGCGCATCTCAGCGGCGTAAACTCTATGTTGACAGGACTGCTCGGTTTAATTCTTAGGAGATCATATGAAACTGATGATTCCCCGACAACAAGCATATAATCGCTCCAAGGGGAGTTTGCTTGCATTCTCCCGCCCATTTTGTGCTCAAATATCAATTGTAAGTCTGTTTGACGCATGCTGAAAAGATTAATAAATGCTAAGAATTATGTGTACAAAATGGATCTATTAAGAACAGGAGAACATTCCGGAGAATGAACCTTATGGGTGTAATTTAAAAAAATTCTGTGTATCTATTGTAAACACAAGTATAAATGTGTGTGTGTGACATTGAAATACTGATTCTCTGTGTTTAGCCCAAGTAGGCCAAGGTTATATGAGTTTTTAATATCACACACCTTTCCAAATGTCCACAATGTATGATTTCTATAAAACATTATCATTTATCAGATGTCGAATACAAACCGTGAAATTATACTATGCTTACCATTTTTTTGTTAATATCAAGGTTTTTAAAACAACTGACTGTTCAACTAAGATTAAAATGCATGATCCTTATGTCACCAGCCAAAGCTTATTTACCTTATTAAGTCATCCCCGGTTACTGTGGTTTCCTTGACGCCGGTCTTTGCATTCAGAACGGGTCCACAATGGATGACCCAGCTGCCAGGCCTTTTGCTAGTCGATTTCGTCGTGACAAATATCTGCGGCGACAGCTCGCGGCACTTGGCACTGATTGCATACAAATTCTCGATGACCTTCGCCAACAGTTTAACACGTATCGACGTTACATCGCGTGAACTGACACACAATGGATCGAGTTCGACCGAGCACGGTTTGATTGTGAAGCATTGTGCAATAATATGGTGTACCTCTATTGCGTTCAACAAGCCCATGAGAATCGCCGAGGCGCGCTCTAAAAACAGATGCACACGATCGCCTCTTACTTCAGCTTTGCTCACGGGCACGTCCCAGTTTTTCGACTCATCTATTAAGTTTTGAACGTCTTTGTTTATGTACTGGAGTAATGGCTGCTCTGTGTCTATTCCGTCTTTTATTGTCAAATATTCACGCCAAGGTTTGATTGTATTAGGAAAACTGAAATCACCGTCCTTCTCCTGAGTCCCTATGTGTTTAACCAGCAGCCCACTTCCTGAAGGTCCATCGTTTCCAACAATGAAATGGTATACATTATCAGAAAACTTTCTTAGTTCATCTGGAAACATTGCACTGAATTTGAAATGAATTTTTGTTTCAACGATATCTATTTTCGTACTACTATTTCCTCAAATTAGGGCATCTTTGTTAGCCAATGTATTCACCAAATACTCATCTATGATATTCACTGCGTTGCATGATTTATTTTGCTGTCAGTGTCAGATGAAACATAACTAAAATTTTTCAGAGAAATTGTAATCCAAGATTCAGTTTTTTTGGCCATTTCATTTTTCACAAAATTCACTACAATTAGATTCTGGATAGTTTTTTATTGTTTATACAACATGTGAAAGTCAAAGAATATCTCGTCAGTACAGAAGTCATGTTTTGTAGGATTTTTTACATTTTAAAGCTTATAAAATGCATATATATCGTACACAGTTATTGGATATGGTAAAATTGATTAATTAATCAACTTAATAATCAACCTAGGATTTAAATAATGATATTAATGGAAAGATATTTATATTGATCATTGTGTCAGAATGTGAGGTTTTCGAAATTAGTAAAACAGTAGATCATTTTGATGACGTTACGAACGTGTATCTAATAGATTAATTGCCGAGAAATTATATTTGACAAAACCTTGACATCATAGTGTAATTTTCCACGCTGTCTCGTAAGGGCAACTGGGATAAAACCTATTAAACAAAATAATATATTAATGATGTGTTTTTGTAAGTTACTTTCGCCATGAGTATTTTTATTACAAAAACGAATTACAAAGTAACTTATGGTTAATCATGACAATGCCTGCTATTGATTAGGTCTTTATTTTTCCTTCCGCTTTTTTCTATATTGGACTGTATGGAATGGAATGTATTAATTAGGTGACGTCAATATTTGACATATTTTAATACGTCTGCAAAGTTGACATTTATAGTACGTAGTAGGTATAGTTAGGTTACGGACAGTGACAGCCAGCTGTACGTTGAGCCAGATCTTATTTATATCAGTATATCTATACTACTAGTCACAGTAGCTGCATTTAATCACAGAGATTATGTTTTAACACGAAAATGCTCTTTAACCAATATTGTTCAATTGTTTTTATGCTAATATATCAAATAGGCAACGTGTGTTGTGCCGACCATCTACTAGAAGGAATTTACTGCGGCAAAGATAATTGTTACGAAGTTTTGGGGATCTCAAGAGAGGCTACCAAAAATGAAATCGGCAAAAGCTATCGGCAGTTGGCCAGAAAATACCACCCTGACTTGCACAGAGAGCCGAACGCTAAAAAGATTGCCGAGGAGAAATTCAAAGAAATCGCAACAGCCTACGAGATCCTGCGCGATGACGAGGAGCGAGCGGACTACGATTATATGTTGGACAACCCTCAAGAATACTACGCTCATTATTACCGGTACTACCGGCGACGTATGGCGCCTAAAGTCGACGTACGGATAGTCCTCGCGGTCACCGTCACGATCATATCAATCATACAATACTACAGCGCGTGGTCCAAATACGACACGGCCATCAAATATTTCATGACCATACCGAAATACAGAAACAAGGCGTTGGAAATAGCTAAAGCGGAAACCAAGGAGTCGCAAATACGTAGCAAAATTAAGAAAACCAAAGCCGAATTGAAAGAGGAACAGGATCGGATAGTTAGGAGGGTTATAGAGGAGAATATGGATATTAAAGGTGCTTATGCCAAGCCAGAAATACTCGATATTCTGTGGATACAGCTGATAATATTACCTTATTCAATTGCATATTGGATTTATTGGTATGTACGATGGTTTTGGAAATTCACTATTCTAAAACATCCATACGGTAGACATGAAAAATTATATTTAATAAGGAGGTATCTGAAGCTTGGCCAGCACCAATTCAGCGCGTTAGAAGAGAAGGACAAGCAGGAGTTTCTCGATGAGGAGTTATGGATTAAGGAGAATTTTGTGGCATGGAAACAAATGAAAGATGAAGAGGCCAAAAAGGCTCTGGCCGATAATAACAAATACAAGCAATACAGACGCTACATAAAACAGCATGGGGTAGGGCGGATGACCTTTGACGATTCATAACTGTTTTAGTGAGTTTTCTTAGTATAATCACTGGCTTTCGGTGTATTTGATCCTTGGGTAAACTTATCATTAGTTACGAAATACTTCCATTAATCTGTCTATTTTCTATTTTTATAATTATTCTTTGAAAACGAAAATAAATAAATTTTAAATCATCTCAAATTATACGGTAGAAATATTTATATTTTTGATTTTAAAATACTTGTTCTACCATGATATTCATTTATTGTACCTACTCTGCATGAAAATGGCCCCAACAATCTTATCGATGTTAATTAAAAACTACATTTAGAGCCAAATATAAACAAATGAGTTCGCTTGCTGTGACTTTTAGACTAGATAACAAGCATACTATTTTATTTATTAAAAAATGCCTCAGAATTATCAGAAGTCCTGGTGCATAGTTTACCATGCTGTTCCATATGGATTGAGGGAGTTATGGATTAATATATAATCTCTTTGTAATAAAACTAATATATAACATTTTAAATATCAACACTAGACAATGTTGCATGAAAAAAAGAAAATAAAACAATTTTTACACAAGTTAATATTTTTATTTTTCATCTCTATTTGTCCCAACATTTACTACAATGATTCAGATAACAGTCACACGTTCATCATTTACAATCATCACAAATGGCAATTCGTCAAAGGCATTTTCTACGTGACAGTACACCACTGATAATTTTTTTTTACCAATAATGTAATATCACCTTATGTCACCTCTTCAATTCATCCAGAATAATAATAGATATGAGAGTTTAACTAGGTATCTTGAAAGAAAAAAAATACAAAATATTAATATTGCCATATATAAAAAAAATACTAGTGACCAGTTTTAAACGCTATAATGATTAACAAAATTATCAAAAATATTTCGTATACATTATAGCGTTCCATAAGAGATTATAATAATATACGTGTATATTAAACTCTCACATATTACCTCGAAATATATTCTGAGATCCTTAGTAACAACAGTAGCTGCGGCGCAGGAGTAACTTTCGTTTTGTTCTGTCACAGATCATAATTTAATTTTCAATGGCAGTGCATTCACGATATTCTATACTTAGGAATACGTACATAAATCGATAAAGCTGCAAAATTCAATAGAAAACAAATACTTGTATAATGTTTTGGAATATATTTGGAATGATGCTAAGACATTTTTAGCTCTGTCGATACCATTTTGAATATAGCTGGCTTGTATCTATTCTACAAAATGTTACCCCGAGTGTTACAAACCAAATACATACTTGTGCGTCATTTTTTAAATCATAAATTTTATCGTTCATTTTGTCATGACAATGATTCATGTTGTGGTATATATTTTACAACATTTAGTATAGTGCCTCATCCAATCAATAGTTAAATAATACCCATTCATAATGCATCTTAGCAAACTAAGAGTTGGCCACATACACACAATGTTTTCGTATTTTTTTTCTTTATAGCAAATTGATGTAAATGCTGACACTTTGACAAATAAAATTTATTTTTGCAGTACCAGTAACAAAGCCTACGTACGCTTAGGTACTCAAGTTCATTATCTTGTTCCCTGCTGTATTTTACTTCAGAATGTATCCAATTTATTGTACTGGCCATTCTAAACTTTTTTTTTAAACGCAATCGGTACGTAAGGTTGAGCCATTCCGAGCTACCGGTAAACTGATTCGTTCCAGTACGGTCCAATGACTGTGGCCCGATTAGGTAAACGATTATGTCGACAATGTCCTAAATACACAAAGCCATAGACAATCGCTGGTCTGTTAAATATTGCAGGTTACGTAATCAGGCCACCGGCATCTGACTTTCATAAGACGATCTTTTCTTCATTTTTTTACGATTTCTATTAAATTACTGATTGATCACGAATTTAAACTTATTGCGAATGTTAGGAAATAAACAAAAGTATAGAAAAAAATATTTTAACACCACTTGAGATCATATAAGTTATATTTTTAAACATAATTCATAGTTTGAAGTATTTTTCGCATTAGTACAATAATTATAACACGACGATTTGAAATATATCAAATGTCATTGAAAATTACATGTCATTGAAAATTACATGTCATTAAATACACTTTTTAGATTTACTAAATACTTTTGATTCAACAGTAACTAGAATACATGTCATTGATGGATTCTAAACAATTGTCAACTGTCTAATTACAAAAAAAATTATAGGCAACTCAGAATCTTTGGGCTACTGTTATATGGAAACAAATAGTCGTTCTGAACAATTTAGAAATCTGACTGTAATTCTTTCGCCAGTACCGGTATATAGATAACGGTTTAGAAAACTAAAAAAAGTCAAAACAAAAGATAACAATGAAAAAATATTGACTATCGTAAGAGGCGATACTGGATTTTAGCAGCTTTGTTGCAAATTAACGTTACACTCACGACACTACATTCACACTCCATAGACAACATACACCCACACGCACACAGATGTATATAAAGAATAGGGCACCTTTGTTTAATAATTCTAATTTTGAATTCTATATATTTCATCTGTACCAATCTCTATGGATTGAACTAGATAGGCTGGGAATGCTTATTAAATTTCACATTCGACGTTTCTAACGATAAATGTACTTTATTTCTGTGTACTTATGATTATATCTGCATTACACAGACTCATTAAATTACAATAATTATTATTAAGGCTGTTTTTTATGTTCTTCGTGTAGGATACGTTAAGTCTATTTGTACAATGTATTATTATAGGTAATATATTTTATAACAATGGTCATTCTTTATTACAGCGTGTAGGTACTTATATATTTTTAATTATGTAAAATGTGACGGATTACTTTTTTAAATTTGCATAGAGTATTAACGACGAAGGCGATACAACTAACATTATTGTTAGCGTAATAGTTCAATATGAAAAATATAATATGAAGATTTTTTTTGGTACTTAATCGTTATTTAGATCTATATTTACTATTTACGTTATGAATCACGTAACGAGCAGGACTGCACGCCCGTTTGCTATTTGAATTGAAAAAAAGTCGTTGAATTCGATTGCGATTTTAACTTAGTTGATCAGTTACTGGCAACACTATAGCATTGCGTGGACCATAACGTAATTGAAGTAAACGTTTTTAAATAAAACATACAATTGTATCGCGTTCACCGTAAAATATGCACGTCACAGTATATTTAATCCGTTGTCTTTCTGACTAGCATAGTCTGTGGCGGATGGGTTTTTTTTTTACTTTTTTCTGTATCTTATTAATACTTTAATTGTTAATTTTGAATCTATCATCTACACTTACAAGTGCGCGTCTAGTCCAATTTCATTTGCGACACAATTCCGCTCCTGTCAATTCCATATCGAACACAGTGTGTATTTTATTATCAATTTGACACTTACAAATACGAGCTGTCAGGTATTGGTACGGTTTTTAAACTTATAGAAATTTAGAACTGGCTGTCAAGTAAACACAGGAACCAAAATAATGTCAATCATAACCAGTGACAAAAGGAATATAAACGATAATTATTACAAATACAGAATTCGTTTTATCATGTTTCAGTTATTGTAATAAACAAATACTCACTCACTTCTGTGATATTTATTATTACAATAATAAATGTCACTGAAGCTTCGTTTCGGTACAACAATCGATACAATTAATAATATTATGTGTCAATCTCTTGTCAAAAATGAAAACAATATTCATTTACATAAATATCTACGTCACAGTGCATCTGTACAGCTTTTGACGTCATTATATACAACCATCCTTATTTCAGTTTAAATACATATAAATATAATTTAAGATACACTAACATATTAAAAAAAGGTAAAAATACGAAACATAATAACCAAATCTTTATCACATTTTAACGCATACAATCAATAAAATCGATTTTGTAACATTGAAAAAAAAAAAAACATACAACTTCTCATATTTTGAGCAACGCGTTTTAAACGAACATATTTTTATTCTGCAATACAAAGAACATCGCACGGTTCGAAACGTTTCGCAGGAGTGCGTTAGCGTTCGGTCATTTTAAAAACGGAAACTCAATTTCGAACGTTCGAAAGACGAAAATAATCGTTCCACATTCAAATTCGATCAGAACGAACCGCTCAGTTCGGCAAGTCGACGACTGGACGAGCGATTAATGTTATTATCTACTACAATGTCACTCACTTCCACGATTCAATATAGTCAACGAGCAAAGCGAGCACCGGTGGCACTCGGAGTGCGACCGAATAACGTGCTTATGCTCAACGCGATAGAGGCGAGTGTCCCGCGCAGCGGTCGCTGCGCGCGCGGCCTCAGACCGGCGTCTCGTGGTCGGCCTCCTCGATCCGGCCCAGGCGCCAGGCGTTCGGGTCCGTCGCTGGATTAAAAGCACAATACATTATGTTACACGTGCATTAACAACATTACGTCTCTGTGAAAGTTCGAACTACAACCAATCTTATGATTGTCCAGTAAAACCTCAAATTTACCAACTGTATATGGTAAAAGTCCGAAATGTTCTGTGAACATCTTTTATGTATAATGAAAGAACAAATATGTTTTTTTTTAAGTTTGACAGAGTTTCAAAGATGTCATAATATTGAGATTCAAATGTTATATTTTACACATAATGTAAATCATTAGAACAACAACTTTTAATAGAAAGTGTTTTATCTGCTTCAGATTGAAGGTTATTGTAGGTATCAGTGTGACGAACAAAGACTAAGTTTTTTTAAAACGAGAATAATTTTTTTCCATGTAAGCATTATGATAGCCTCCTAATAGGCAATATCTGAATATAGTGAAACAGTAACAAAATTAATTACAATGCACAGCAACAAAAATGTCACAATTAAGAAATCAGATATTACTATTCGTTGATTAATTGTGAAAGGCGTAGCTTGAAAACTTCGTATGCATTTATAAAAAAAGTAAAAAAAAAAGCTTAAAGAAAATACACAACGGCAAAATGGTGTTTGATGTGTCAAGCTGACAGCGACAGAAAATTTCTAACTTTAGGCGGGAAACATCAATGCTCGCGTGGACCTGTTCCGTTCCAAGCTTATTTGTGATATCCAGTGTAAAAACAGACGCGTGACATATTTCATATTAAGTCGCGACCCCTTCGATCAATTCCATATGGAATATCTTTGCAGTATGCGTACATAGCGTGAATCGGAGTACAAGTGGCGCCATCTTTTAGATGAATACGAAACAAAACTATCATTTTTAGAAAACCTCTAAAGCCGCAGTGGCTGCCCTCACCCAATCATGTTGAAATCTTTGCTACCTTTATATTGTTATACAATATATTTTGTATATTTCTGATACTATCGTCTTTGATAAATGCAACAATAAAGAAAATTCCAACTTGCATCTTTCACGTGGTTATAGAAAAATAAAACATTTTTTGTGGCCAGTATTTCAGTGTAAAAGAAGAAAAAATAAACCACTTCGTTTCACTGCAACTATATAGTGGAATACAGTGCGGTGTCGGTTTGATAATTTAGAAAAAAATCTTAAAAAACGGTGACATCAAAAAGGAGTGTGTAGGGTGTTAAAAAAATTATAACAACATAAAATTACCTGCGTCTTGCCGGCCTTCGTAGCATGCTAACGGACTTTGGATACGAGGACGGGATTCGGGACAGTCGTAAACTAATTAAGCTCAATCTATACCTTAATTATACAACAAATTAAACGGGGACAGGGTAACGATATTTTTAAAGCATCATACAATTTTAAAGTCACGGACAAGCAGTGACATCATCTGTCAAATTTGACAGCTGTCGTAAATATAAAGGGGCCAGTAGGCTTTTAATGGAATAAAAATTATACCAGGCCTTAATAAGCGAACTGTGGTAAACCTTAGAATAGACATTATTTCCAGTTAGAACAGTTATTGTTAAGGATTTATTACGTCTAATAGACAATAAGAGGATTAATAATTATTGTGTTGATTGTTTCGATTGAAGGTGTTACCAGTTTTTGTCACAATTACCTATAATCTCAATAACAATTATCTATAATCGTAGACTATTATTCTAATACTAATACTCTACAATATCTATAGTGCCAATATGTTGATCTCAATCTTTGCATGAGTATGCAATAAAAATATATAGACATCGAAGTCTTTGGACTCCTTTTACATTTTAATACAAACGTTTTTGTTAAATATGTTTATTATTTGTATGTGGGTGCGTTACTGGGTAAGTTTCTATATATAATTGTTTAATTACCGCTTTAAAGAAGCAAGTTGAAATGTACTTTATAGTGACATATATTATGACACGTTATGACAGCAAACGTCAAATTTGACAATCGCATCCGTCTATCTATTGACATCGTTTCCTACTTAGCTAGGCAAGTTATGAAATAATCTAGTCTTAATTATTCCCACACAACCATTTTATTACATGTGAATATAATATAAAAATATTAGCACAATCTACAGACTAGGACGGTACTGGACAGGCGGCCTACAGACCTCTTGTACTACTGAAGATCAAGACGACATCCATATATTAGAGACCAAAAGAAAATAAAAAAAAAACAAAAAAGCTTTTATTTAACTATAAAATATCTGACAATAACATTGTGTGAACGCGATAAAAATTATATTGTATTGTAATGGCAACTAAACGCATCTGCCAAATAGCTTCAGTTAAATTTGTGTTAAGTTAAGTTAAATAAAAGCGTTTAATTCAATAATTTCGCGATTTTCGCAACGAATTGATGTGTTCAGTTTTATGACACATTGTCGTTTAAAATCCATTCCATTCCATTCCAAACACGATCGATGACATTCAATCACTTTAAGCGAATGACCTCATTAAGTCTTCAGTAAAACTGATGGTGTGTAAAAACCGCCATGTTTAAACATGCAAGGTAAAACATTAAAGTTAAATTAAAAATACTGATACTTGCTATAATAATAATAATGATAGTAACAATAAAACACATAATTATATGTACATAGAATCGTGGAAATATATAAACAAAAAACAATACATACGACTAAAACCACCAAGTTAATATATTTGCTTGAATCCCACACCTGCATGAACATTTTATATATATGTATGTATGTATAATGTAAAACTAATAATATGACACACATAGAAGGTACATAAGTAATCAGTGATTAATATATAATGAAGATTAATATTTTGTGACACCAAACCCACAAATGACACTGAAATATTGTTGAGATTCATATGAATCTATAATGAACATACCAGTGTCATAAAGAATTGAGAAGGAGAAGGAGTATGAATGAAAGAGATAGCTGTATCCATGTAAATAAAGAAAATAGGCTAAGCCTATACATCAAAAGTGTGTAATATTTATATTCAATTATTCAGTTAAGAATGTAGTATTTTAATATTTTGCGTGCAAAATATTGAAGACTTTAACCTATTCATATGCGTGTATCTATAAAAAACAATTTAATTCAATATTATATTTTCGCGCCTTTTCTTTACGTCCCCACAGATATAGGTACAAAATACAATATAAGGATGTACATAAATGTTATCCAAACCACATCAAGGTTTACACATTAAGGCTTTCTTATTCCCAAAGTATTTCACGTTTTCATTGAGATATTGTTCAATTAAACGACAGGTTTAGAAGTTGCAAATTTTAGAGACTAAATAATTTATTTGATAGTTTTTTTTATTTTTCATAAAGAATGTATTTTAAAATGCATCGAGAATAAACATTGGAATTTTACAGCTGTAAGGATCTCTTTAGATCCGTTTTACAAATCTAGATAGGATCAGTACAGGGTAATAAGGAAAATCTTAAATTTGTACATTTAAATGAAGTACGTTTTAAACTAATTGGAAAAGCATTGTCGTG
>DWUN01001094.1:0-18178 GCA_018249975.1 Passova gellias
GACCCTGACTGCAAAACCGGAGGTCGTGAGTTCGATTCCCACCCAGGACAAACATTTGTGTGATGAGCACATTTGTTTGGTCTGTATCTGGTCGTAATAAAAATATCTATATAAGTATGTATATATGTATGTATATATGTATGTCTATCAGCAGCCCGGTTACCATAACACAGCATTCAATTGCCTCATTTGAAATCTGATAGCCTTGCGTGGCTTGTCCCCAATACTGTCCCCAGATAATGATTATTGTTAATGATATATATTAATGTAATTTTATATAATAAGTTTATGTAATTTTATATAATTCTTGTTTTTGCTTGTTTATGCATATTTATTTGCTTATTGATACGATCTTGTTATATTAATTATACTCTGTCTTCGGCCGAAAGGTTGTATAAAAGAAACCGCAACTTTACCAACAGATTTTTGTGTGTGTTTATTTCTGTGTTGTTATTGTTTTGTTACTTTTGTTTTATACCCAGAACAATAAAGTGTATAGTATTGTATACCAAACGGTTTAAAGATTCGGGCCTTATATTGTTCCTTTTAAAATTTCTCAATTCCTAAAAAAGTCGACAAAGTTTGCGAAATCAGCCGCAGGAGCGCTAAAAATATTTTGATATTGTTGTCGCAACGAGCCGACTTGAAAGATGAATCCCTAAGAACGCGCAATTGGAAAGAATCCGTGCAAGCGGCCACTTTCGTAGCCTTTACGTAGGAATAAAAGCTACGAAAGTTTCATTACTTGCGTCAATAATTTTTCCTTTTAAATATCCGGAAAAAACACTTGTTTGTGTTGATATTTTTGCACTCGCAGCGCAGCCAATCGTTGGGTATATCCGTGGCTTTTATTTTAAATCGAGAAATGTGAAAACATTACGCTTGTAAAATTTTTCACGTTTCGACTCACAAGCGATTCCATTAACTGTCGACTTACGGCAATTGTTGTCGTTTAAGGATCGGAAGCTCGGAGAATCGGTGCGGTATCGAAATTATCGTTTAGTGTTATGCGCGGCGACAAGGAAAAGCTCTCTGCTGGCCGTACCCCCCTCAGCGGCCGCCTCTTGTGGCTCACCGTCGTACTGCACATGTGTGCACCTCTTTCTATTTGCTGGGGTCACATCGTAGTCGCTCCTGTTGACGTTCAAACAGGGCAATGTATTCTTTGCTACATCAAAATCAATTCATATTTTTATTTCGTTGTATCGTGTCTAGGAATAAATTAATTACGATTAAGTTTTCTACAGAAAAATGAATTAAAATACTTATTTTTTCAAACAGTAACCTATTGTTGAATATAAAAATAATGTACAGTAATTTTTGTATTGAAATCTTCCAACATTTTTATAATCCCAATTCTATTTTATATTGTTCGAGAAATTTATCGCACACGCTATAGCTTCAAAATCCATGTACATTATTATTTATTTTTCTTGCAATGACAGTTCGGTAAGACAACGTGTGATTATATTTCTTAAAAAAATTTGGTAGTGTCTCATTGTATTCTACATGATGCGTTTCTATAGGGAAATATGAAATTGCCACCATACAAAACGGATAGCCACTTAGGATTTATGCTATCTGATTCTTTTAAAGTTTCTACACGGTTACCGCGCTATCGCTTCCTTCCTACACGTTTTAGTTTCGGCGTACAAACAATAACAGTGCGGTCGCCGCGGGCGGTGTTCGGGCCGATGTTTATGTATCCCATTTAGGAACCATCGCTTCGTTTCTGTACTTAGGGTGATCCAGACTGGGCGTCTTTAGGTATTTTACAAGTGCGTCTACTCTATTTTTAGTGCGCGTTTGTCACTGGTATAAATAGAGTACAATGTAAATGGATTAGCGATTTTAGTTCCATTATTATCAATCGAAATATAATGTTATCTCAGATGCGTTAAGTTTGCATACATAAAATACTCCCTTACATAAAAACTCTTTTTTAATCATGCTCAATAATCACTTGTGGCGTGAATTGTTTGTACGTGTCGCCTATCTACTTAGTTTCCTATTGATGTGTGATTAGACGTTTTAGTTGGTAGCCCTTCTTATGTACATACTAATATGTGAAACGCTTGTTGTTTGCTTATGGTAATGGTATGGTGCGAACTCAACAGATCAGATGTTTAGAAATGTGCAAGGAAACGTGAGCCCATGCGCACTTTTCAATTTACACATTTTACAATTAATTAGTTCATTCCATATTTATGTACATATTGGTATACAGTAAAAATATTATAAGTAGTAAACGAAGCACGTCAGGATTGTAAGGATAGATACATTTAGCACTCGGTGCTTTCTGCCTGCCCCGTTTGGGACCTGGCGTGATGGTATGTTGTTGTTGTTGTTCTTTTATAAGTAGTTATTCTATCAGTGAAACGAAAATTTATAAATTCATACCAGAGAATGCTTATTCCCAATTCTCGTGCAGATGGGCAGGCGTTAAAACAATAATATGCTCCATCCTCTCAGATGCCCACAAATGTATTGAACCGTGTGGTGGTTCGTTCGGTCTCTTATATCATTGGAGCCAATATTAGATCCGTCAATAAACTCGTGAGCATACGAGTGGGGTAGGCGTTGGAAGCAGCGGGTGGTATGCGTCACTGGCGTCCAGCGGTGCGCCGCCGCGGCGCCGCCCCCCGTCGCCCGTCATTGCTCGTATTGCTCGTATTAAGCCACTTAGCTCAATCATGATTAATGTTTCACCGAACGCGACCCCCGGCAAATAGAAAAGTTATTTACTCGAACTCGTAATTAGGCATTCACGACGAGTCGCTAGCGCCGCGGGATGCGCCTTCGACGCCGGCTAGACCGACAGTCTGCTCCGGTTCAATGCTTTTAAATATTTAACTAACGTCATTTGTCGCATTCGGTTTTCAATAGACTATTAATGAATGTTGTTTACGTGAACGAGGGTACATATCGACGACATCTAATGAACATGTTTTTCTGTGTATAAATGGGGGATCCTTTTATGATAGCTACTTACTTGGCACGTGTATTGATCACAGTGATAAATGTAGGATAGGTATATTTGATATGCAGTGAATTCTCGAGAATTTCATATTGTGGTACCTCTAATTACAAAATCATATTCACACAGGTTGAAATAAATAACTTAACTGTTATTCGTCAGCTAAACGGAGCATATTATGCATAATATAATGCAAATTTAATCGCTAATAACCGCCCGGCGTAGACTGACTATGCAAATAGAAATAACATCAAAAGTAGGATTATAATAGTTATCTTTCCCACGTTACTGTATCAGCAAAAAAAAATCTGTTTAAAGTAATCTTTGTACTTTACTAATATTTGTCAAAATTATATATTGCCAAAATAACTGACGTAACACATACATACATAGTTTCCACTCCATGCCATGGTCAGAGAAATTAATTGCCCGCAAAGAATTTGACCCCGTTTAATTTACTGGACGTTTAATTAACTTCGAAGTGTATTGATAAATTGCACTGTACAGGGATGGGGGAAATTATTAATAAGGATCTCATGGAAATTTGGTCCCTTGTTTCTTTCTGTCTGGATACTTTCATTTCATTTGATTCCGAATCGCTTTTCTTAGGCCATACAGTTACTCGATAAATATATTTACACCGGATGCAAACATACTAATACCTACAGTCGTGTGTATTTCCTACAGAGATAGGCAAAGACTGAGGATTTCCATTGGATATGAGCAGACAAATTTTCCAGTGATTTTTAGAAGAATATTGTACAAAATATGAACATTTTGGCTTTGACGTATAAGTTGCTGACACATCTTTTCATAAGAATAATGATGAGCCACGTTTTTTACATACTGACGTTTATTGTATGTTAGTGGTTGTCTCGATATAAGGATTCCTAAACTTACCCATCTCGACGATTGAGGATAAACAGAAAAAACGCCATTGTTAAAAGCTTGCTTTTGACTATGACCTCATCTGCTCACCTTGCCTAGTACATGCCGTTTCTTTCATATTTAAAAAAATAATCCAAAGTTACGTAATTACGTAACGTTACACGTGAATATTTGTAAACGGTTTCATTTTATCTTGTTTTTATTCGTATAATCTTTGTTGTCCATAAGTTATCCCGAAAAAATAAATAAAGAACATTATCTAAATGGAGCTAAATATCTTCTTTTTGTTTGTTTTATTGTCTGCTAATTAGAAAAGAGAAAAAAAAAACATTTTAATCCTTTTTAAATAGAACAGATTTTGTAAAATTCTACTCGTAGTTTCGTTAAGATTTCGCTTCATTCTTCAATATCGCTAATTAACGGGATTATTTGATGCTGCCTTTCCTAGTAAGAGTATCTCTTGATTTCGATATTGAAATGGAGCGCAGAATTTGCCTCGAGCGATGGGAAAATAAGGTAAAATAATGCGATAGATTTTCCTTCATCCTGAGGCGATGTATATGTATTTGTCGTACCATTGGCTATAATGAAATAGCGAGCTGAGTTATTGTTTAAGTTGTTAACATTTTCCAACATGTTACAATATACACTTCTAGTTTGAAATTGTATGTCTGGAAGCCAATTAATGCGGATTTTGTGTTAAAATATTATTTTCACGCAAAACGTGCAAACGCGATTGAAAAATTGAGTTTCCGTTGAATAATCACGAAAAATTACATAATCATACATACACAAAAATGGCACGCTCCAACAATTTCTTAATCAGCAATGTATTAATAGTAATAATATATGTATGTCCCTAATCGCATAAATAAATTCAGTCGGTTTGGGATTCAACACAAACGTTTACGAATCATAATGACTAGTAAGACCGGATGGATTGCATATACTTACATTACATTACATTACATATGGGTATATGACATACACTGCTTTATTAAAAAACAATTGAAAGTCTCGTAGTCTTGATGCGCTGATATTCCCCCAAACAATAAACTCAATATTCTTAACATGTATTTGTGCTTAAGTGCAGATGTATTAATGATAATGATGAACATGTTGGTTTCATTATGTTGTCGTTTTTGAGCCCTCTACAGCTGTAAAAGTCATCGGCCCAGTAATCTGTATGCTCACAAACCATCATTTGAACTTGATTTTTGTTTTCATTATAGTTCGTTAGCTAATTTACTTTCGGAAGCTGATAGATCGCGGTGCTATTGTTTCGCTAGCGGTGATCAATTTGTGTACAGGATATTATGTTTTGTCGATTTCTCTGGAATAACCCTTAAAGGAGTATTATTATCTACTTAAAGATGCTTCCAATCTAATTGAATAATAAGCTTCTTTACGCGCCCACTCGAGTTAATCTGCATCGAATGGAAAACAAGGATTTTGTCTCATTAATTTAATTCGGAGCGTAAAATACCAAATTAAACATATGAACAATATAAAGAATCGAATGTATATCTTAACACTAAAAAATTAACTTTTAACAAAAAAATAAAAACCGACTTCAAATAGTAAGCTGTTCGAAAACAAATTAATATGCACTAAAAAGTAAACAAATAATTTAAGATACCATTATTATTGTTATTCTTGGAGTCGGTGTCAGCCAAGAGCTAGCCAGCCTTAAGAAGGGCGTACCTTCCACTTTGTATTCATACATTATAAGGTTTTTAAACAATAATGGTTCATTGTATTGACTATGGTTGCAGTATGTCTCATTTTCATGCAACACAGATTTTTCTCTGTTATTGAATAAAAACTTATTAAAATTGATTATCATTCAACTACAACAACACATTACACTACAACAACACATTACACTACAATAAATTTCAATATAGGTATCTACTTATCGTGACGATCAGATCCTGTCATTTTTATATTTAGGTGTAATATAATTAATTGACTCGTGTGTATATAGTGGCGTTTTAATAGCGATTATGAAATATTTAGACGAATAATACTTTTAATACAATATTTTCGTAATACTTAAAATCCGTCGGATTTAATAAAGTAAATACATTTCTTTATATAAAGGAAAATATATAGTCACGTTTGTGAAAATTGCAATTAAACAAGTGTTTATTATATTTGTCGAATATATTTTTTTATATTTCGTGTTAATATTTCAACATGGTATATACAAACATTGTTACAATTACAATATATGTAGGTACTACTCTAAGTTACAGTTGCTGAAGTGAAAAGTAATTGAATTGTTGTGCCATGATCGCTCAAATAAGATAAAAACTGTATAATGTTTAAAGACTATATTAATAATTGTAAACATTGGATGGAATAGACAAATATTTATTGAGTTAAGTATGTACATACACTAGCTGACCCGGCAAACGTTGTTCTGTCATATAAATTATAACAGTATGTCTCTACTAGATAATGTATGTTGTTATACATGTAAGCCTTCCTCTTGAATCACTCTATTAATTAAAACAAACCGCCTCAAAATCCGTTGCGTAGTTTTAAAGATCTAAACATATAGGGGCATGCAGCTGAAAGCGACTTTGTTTTGTACTATTGTAAAGATTTCCTTTTAACAACGATGCGTATGTAAAAAAAATGCGCAAAATCGCTCCGTTCTCATCGCAGCGGCCGCGGCTGGTCGCGGTCCACGTTTTCACAGCGGGCTGAATTCGTGTCACGAACACGGCCGTTTTGTTTGCGCTTCCGCTCGCTTTAATGCGTAATTTGTTGTGAATGCCGCGGAATTGGCACACTGACAGTCCCCTGCAATTGAAAACGTATCAACCGAGACTCCCGTTGCTCGCCTCTCGTACCTAATCGTAGTTCGGCACACCCGTGATCCATGTCACATTCAAATTAGCTGTAAGCGTATTTGTCGCTAAATGCCTAGTATTCTCTACGATCTCGGAAGCTCGGTATATTCCAATCACGCTTCTGACTATGAGCGCGGTAGATATAGGCCTGGCTTTTGTTTAAAATCCCTCCGTCTATGCGTCTGTTACTGAATTGTCAAGACAAGCGTATTGCAAGGTATTCTGAACACAAATAAGTATATCGGTTTTTGATGATATTTTTCACCGTCTGAAATGCATAGTTAGTACAAAAAAATCTATATAACTCGACGTATCTACCGAGACAACCAGCATCTTGTTGTACGTTGATGGATTGCGAAATGATAAAATGTTTGCAATAGATAAATAGAAGGGTTCAATGGGGTCAGTTTATTTGATATTAATGTAGCAGACGTCCTTGTTGTGCGTTCGCTGGTAGCAATTTTTCCGTGACATCCGGCGCCCCGTCGTGCCATCCACTCCACTGCCTCGCGATATCGACGCTGCATAATATTATTTTTATAATATCGTATTCCCTGTTAGCCATGGTAGTGGGATACAAAATATTGATACAAACGTTGACTATGATAGAGATTTAGATTTTTCATTGTAATTTTGCACAGGAACTACTAATAATCCTAATCATTGGTTTTGCGATATCTCATTATATTATGATTTCGGTAAAGAAAAAAAACCCTTTTATAATTTTCAATTTTTTTTAAAACAAATCGCCTTGTTCCAGTATAGTACACTTAATGTAAACAACTTACAATAAGGCGGACAGAGCGCTCGTTAGCTTTCTCGATAGAATAAAATAAGTTGTTATCGACGACAGTGTGCTCGTAATGGGAAGTACCGGAGGTCAGTACACTTGATAATAATGTAGCAGACGGCCCTTTTGTGCGGGACCCGTTCGGAAGTAGCAATTTCCCGTGACATCCGGCGCCCCGCCGCGGCGTCCCTTCCTTTCGCTGCATATATTATTTTGCTCTATTTGTAATGCGGGCGCAATTTGATCGCATCCAAATATTATTACGTTTGCTATTTATGATTTTTATAAAATCGTGCTGACATCGCTGAATGTTCTGATCTTCGTGTTTTATAAATACCGTACCTTTTTATCTTTACCTGTACTTGTGATAGAGATACATCAATAGGTACAGATGAGCTTTTTTAAATTTTATTTATGTACACACATTGACGACCAACAATTTTCATTAAATCCTTCCATTCATAATTATTCGGTCGTTATAGACCCACTATACTTACCTACTATACCTACTTGCACTTGCGTTTTCTGTATCTAGAGGCTTCCGCCTATGTTTTGCAGATCATCAGGCGTTTCATCCTTCGACCGTAGTGGCCTGCGTGCTTTGCAAATTCCAATAAATACGTCGATGACGCTTATTTGAAAAAAAAAGAGACAATTTTTAATAATGTAATCTTAACATTACGAATACGTCTAGCACAAATCCGAACTAAGGGCGATTATTTGTATCTTCTCAGAATTCATGTGTAACTATCCGAAGTCCTCCTCGTGTGTGATGCTATTATATAACGCTCCGGTGTCGTACGTTTCTGTCCCAAAAGGCCTCAACGTTTTGGACATATGTCAAGTTGTACAAATATCGGGCCAAATAATATTTGGGGCCACTAGGATCCGTAAAAAGATAGGAGATAATAAGTACAATAACAATGTTGTTAAGAACAGTGCAGGGTATTTATTCTGGTGTGTCTTGATTCATCATAGGGTAAGGGATAGTCGCCTCGCCATCCGCTCACCGTCTAGCCTTTAATAATTTGCAGAATAATGTTACGTATACTGATTGGAATGATTTACATTTGAAAATACATAATCGTAAAATATACATCGAGAATATTTAAGTAAGAGTTTTGTTTCATTTCATGTAAAATTCATGAGAATAAAAATATGCATATGTGTTGTATGTATAATTAAACAAAATCCCTGTAGAAATAATTCAGAAAGCTCCAAATGAAAGTTTCCTCTTCTACGCTTCCAATAATTATTTTCAGCAGTAGGAGTTGCAGAAAAATACCCATTGTCTAATTAATAAATGCTAATGCTCATAAATGCCATTATAATATTTAGACTTGCATGGATAAACTAACATATTATTTATTCACAACATTACTTACATTACATTGAATTGCAATGAGGTTTAATCGTCTGTTTATCAATATGTCAAAATTTTTATTTTCTCGGAAGTAATATTTGTTGAAGTTTGCCTCTGCATCTAGTAGTTCTAATTGGATTTCGTGGAATTGTATTCCAACATAGCTTAACTAATCTGACTTCATGTTTAGATCCGTTAAGTACATTAGTTTTAGACATATCGTGAATAGCTAATCTGTGTATTTAAATTACATTGTATATCCGAGTCTGTTTTACGTGTATTTTATATATTTCACGGACGACGAGAATCGATGTTGTTTGTTAAATAGAAAATCACTTGACATTATGTAATATCTCTAGACATATCGTTAGAACATAGGTAAAATTATAATAAGGCTAGGTGATATTAGGATTTACTTAACATAGAATTAAGGATTCCGATTATATGTAATTAGCGATAACGCTTTTAGAACATGCGGAACAGAACATTCCGTACAATCATAACCTACTCCGACAATAGGCCTATTTCATTACAGCAAAACAAACGGAACTAGCTATGTGACTATATCAACGGAACTACCATAACAGTTTTTTTTTTTACAAAATTCTAGTTGTAATAAGCCATTCATTCGCATTAAAATATAAAAATGTTGCTAAATTACGGATTTCATGTAATTTATTTATTTCATAATAATATTAAGAGGGATAACTTTAAAAGTTGTATCTGCGAAAAGATTTTTGGTTTCATTGTATAATATCCTGAATTTTTTAAAGAATGTATGTACGCATGTACGATAATTTGTTGTTTCTATTTTTATATTATTTTTCTATAAAAACTGATCTCGACTCAAAAGGTTTTTTTCAAATGAATTTTAATATACCTCAGAGTTTTATAATATTCGGCATAGTTATTATAAATGAATTTCAACTCTTGATTCGTATCTATTAAAGCCGTGAGAAATATCCATACTTAGTTATTAAATTTACTATCCAATTAAGTTATTAGGCGAATCTGATTACGAGAAGGCTTACATAAATTGAATTACAAAGTTTTGTGTTCGTAGATTAGATAAACACCGCAAATTATGTAGCTATAATAATTTATCCAATAACCAAAATTACTTAAATCGCATTATGCAAATATGAAGGTTTTAGTAAAGTTTAATCAATGGCCTCATTAGTGTTGAATTGGGCTCGGTAAAGGCGATATGTTGCCACGGATAGTTATCGTGCAGATAATTCGGGTCCGGGTACGGATCAAGGGTTGTCATGACGATGCCTCGCGACCTCTCGCCTCTGTTATTAAGCTCCTCTCAAACAATATGCCACAAATTGAGTTAACTCACTAATAATGGTATCGCGACTGCAAAGGGCTCGCCTTTCTCATTGAGAGAGCAATCTTTCCTCTCCCTCCGTGGCCAATCGCCGTTATTTTTTTATTCAATTTGCCGAGATTAATAATTAGCAAATAGCCAATGTAATTTTATTAAAGGCATAACTTCTCATACAACTTGTCTAATTACATTTCTGTTTGTACACGTGTACCAATTATTATTTCTGCGATTTCTCTATGGCAGAATAGTAAAGAGTCAAATTCTAAGGTCGAAGATGTAAAAATGTGAAGCCAAAATAATGGTAAGTTTATGGAAAGCTCCGAGTTAAGTTCTCGGGCGTAAAGTGGGCGGCAGGCGCACGCGTGCGGCTTCGGCGCGGCATTAGACCGGCTCCCCGGCTGCGGAGCGAGCTATGATTTCAATTATTGTTTGATGTCGTTATTTCTCTTGTGTTTATTCGTGCCGCGTTTCTCCATTTTTTCACTTCACCCTTCCTCCCTCGTATTTGCTCGTGGAGCACGTCGCCGGAGGTGCGCTCCAACCTCGGAAACTGATATGTTTGGCGCTACAGCCGGGATGTTTAAACAGGGCACATGGTAGCCGAATAAAATTGAATAGCGTTATCTCGAGTGTCATATATCTGTTTCGTTCGTTCGTCATCCACTTGCCGTTTAAACAAAATATAGTATGATTACTTTCCGAAGCCGGTTTTCATAATCTTTTTGTGGTATATGTAAAGAGACGTGACAACTTGACAGGCGGTTAAAATTACGCGAAGGTAACAACACTAACAGAGCTCTGTTTGACGTTGTGCTCGCGTAAAGACTGAATGGCGTATAATTAACAAAACAATTGGGAGTATAAATATTTCATATAACAGTATGTTATCCGGTTACCTGGCCGGGGCGACGTGCGTCGCGCCCATTGTGCACATTGTGTGTGACATTGAGAACTTAATGGACTGCCACACTCGGCGGCCGGGCACAGGCCGAACAAGGATCCGATGTCGATGACATGTTGTGATACCTGTACTGTACAATACAATGTCTCCACTTACTCCTTGTCGTGTTTATTTTTGTACGTTACAATGCGTTTTTCAGTTAGTTAATTGTATTGGAACTTTCGTCACTTTGCAACTAACCATAGTGGAGGCTCCAACCTTGACGTTTCTTTTTGGGGCGAAACACATGTCAGTACTAGTATGTATAAATAATATTAATTAGAATCTCGATATAATGATTTTCTAGTTTTTTAGTATCAAACTGCCTGATGTATTATTATACCCTGTCGAGTAGCGCTTATATATTTAAGAGCGGTTTCTTTTTGTACTTAACTTTTCCTTTTATACTTAACTTACACAAAATTCCTGAAGACAAATCACTAGGCCAACATTAATTCTCTTGTACAACACCGTTGTTTTCGTGTTTCTAATTATCATGAAGTAAAGTGCATGACGTGCTAAGTGTGTAAAAGGAGCAACAAGGAGTGACATGTCGAGCGAGCAAAGATATATGCGGCGCGCGCCAACTAGCGTGAATCACACCCGCCCTGTACTTGCGGGATTGCTACCACCTGCGTCTTGGACGAGCCGCAACCCAAAATATACTCTAAAACTTTCCATCAAGTTCTATTTTGCACTACCACTACAACGTCAAACGCTAAAGTGCACAATTCTTTAAAACGCCTGCACTAAAGATCATTTTCGTGCACTACTAGACTTACCGTAGACCCCTAACTCGCCGCGACAATATTTCAGCACTTCTCAAGAAATAACAATGCTACGTTCGAGCGACGAAACCACTACAGTGAACTGAAACACGGGGGCGATGCTTCATCATCACCACTGCGAGATATAAACTGAAATATATTCTTTTTGAAATCCTATGTCTTACTTGCCCGCCGAGGAAAGACTGGGATTCATTTTTTAAAATTAATGCGCTGTCTTCTGATTCTTTCATATTTTAAAAATATTTGTATCGGGTAAAATAAAGTGTGAGAGTTAGGGTTTACAATTTATCGTATCTCTTTGAAGTTGCACAGAAGATTAGAACGGTGGGCTTTGAAATAATTTCTTAACAATACCAAAAATTTTCTAAATGAGGGTAAAATTATTTATATTTGTTATTCACAATCGTTTAATGTCCCTAGAAGATTAAGAAAAAGTTGAACCTGTACAAAAAACTTATTCTCGGAATTTAAAACCAAATAGTTAAGTAGAAGTTCGCACAATAAGCTCGGGCAGAAGTTATAGGGTGGAAGTTGTAGTACAATAAAAGCGTAGCGTTATGAGGACCTCTTCCTCATAAGCTTTTGCAGGTGGCGCGCCGCGGGCTCAACTTTCCATACAATACGAGTATCTAGCGACAGATATAGGAAACGTAAGAAATGTGAAAGCTTCTATGAAACAACTTTGCTCAGCTTTTTATTTTTTAAGAACATTAGATGTTCAGTGACTCTCAAACATTCGTCCGTGAACAAAGCGTTATTCTCATTGTTGACATTTTCATTGTATCTCATAAGTTTATTTTTATAGAAGTAATCGAGAACAATGCTTATATATAACTGACATATAGTCAAAATTCCACTTGTTAAGTGAGAATAATAAAGAAAGTTGACATGAAAAATTCCTCACTAATAATTTCTTTTATGTTAAACAATGTTATAAATACACACAGTCTGTATATTTTTTTAAGTAGAAGAGGTATCTGGCTTCTCTAGAGTTCTCTAGAGTACGCTTTTATCTACCTAGTGACCGTTTTCGAGCAGGGATGTTAACCAAAATACCAAGCGGGGCCGCTCTCTATAATTGTGATGGTCTGTAATTGGCTACGATCACATTACTCGTGCAATGTTGGTTCGAATATTGAGGTTTTAATATGGTTTGTTTTTATTCGTTGCGGTAGGTATCAAATGTTCCTATTCTGTATATGCCTGCGGCGATTAAAAACGTTTCGATACACTCTCTATTAATATATGTATATTGTAGCCTATATGGACTTACATATGATCGAACCCTGAATATTATACTGAACGGTAGCCTTTGACTACATTAAATCTCCACAAACTGTATGTTTATAATACTCTATTATGATTTAAAACTTTTGTGTTGGTAGAGAAATTATGAAAGCATGATTTTTTACGACATCTTACGAATTTCTATATGAATATTGCAGAAATGTACGTGTATAAATATTTTGGAATATGGCTTTTATCAGGCCGAATCAAGAGAGTATCAGCAATTTAATTAACACATTTGTTCATGTCATGTCATTAGCGCCGGTTTCATGGGATTATTAAATTATTTATTTACATATAGAGATTGGACAAAAAATCCATTCACCAAGTAAGACGTGTTAATGAGTTGGAACATTTCCGTATCGTATGTTATTATAATCGTCTTCTTATATCATTTTGTAGCCAATTTGAACTTTTGTTTTTACTGCGCGCGTGTGTAAGATGTGGTATAAACTTCCATCTGAGGCTTTCTCGGACAAGCACTATGACAAAGAAAGGCGTGAAAAAAGCTCTCCTTCAAAACCGTCAACGCATGGATAAACCCTTTTAGCTTTGCACATGTTCATGGCAACAGTAACCACTTACCTTCCGGTGGCCCGACTGCCTGTTTGCTAGGTTAATTTTATAAAAAAAATACGAGTAGGTAAGGCAACAATTTTACTTCTCATTAATAGTACCTATTTAAATGCGTCATATGTATCCTTATAATAATATTGAAACGACTGATGTATTTCAAATAAAAATTTACAGTTGCATAACACATTTCCTGGAATAGGACAATATCCACTAATTAATGCTTAAGTTATGTTTGTTACCCGGAGAATAATAATTACATTTATATACATAATAAGGTATATATTATTACACTTTAAATATGTATCAATGCGATAAAGTTTCACGTAAGTCAGTTTTGTAATTTTGTTTGTGTCGCTAATACGAACATACCGTTAAACATTTAGAAAAAGTCTATTATCGACCTTGTAATTGGGTTTTTCCTAAATTTGCGAACAAAAAAATGTAACGCTCTTTCGGATTTCTCCCGATGTGTGTTTGCATTGTTATTAAATTCCCATCTTTTTTCCCTAATCTCGTCGCGGACGCGCCCCGCGGGCCCTCATCGGAAATAGCATTATTTCCCGCCCCGAACACGCCGGGGCCCCGGAGAGCCGGACACCGGATACTCTTAGCGGGGTAGGCTTACCAGATTAGATGAAGATCTTAGGACAAAGCCGATATTCACATTAGCATAAACCGACCTCAACAAATCGCCACTAAGGTAAATTAGGCTTGAAATAGCTTAATTTATTAATAGTGCCCTCTACTTGTATTAGCCTTCTATACCGAAATCCCAAAGCAAAAATATTAATGTTTGCAAACATAAAAATAGTTAAATTAAAAGTATTTATATTCTTCATTAAGAAAAAGACAGTGATTTGATTATAATAAATCAAACGCCAAGTAAACGGTGTCCCAAAATTTTCGCAAAACCCAAATATGTAAAAACCAAACAAACAAAAATAAAACGTCAATTTCTTGTAATCGTATTTTTAACAAATAGAAAATCCATTTTTATTACAAGAATGTGGCGTATCTAGTGGCAGCGCTCCGGCGGCTGCCTCACACTGTTATAGAAGAAATTTCAGCTATTTCCTCGGCATCCGCTTTCCGCGTTTCTTTGTCTTCCACGCTCCGCAAAAAGTCTGAAATCGCGCTAAGCGATGGCTGAGTTTAAAAACTTTCACGTTAAACCTCCTCCAGGCCTGTTAATGGCTCGTTTAGCATTCTATATGATTATTTCTTTCCAACCTTATTAATCTTAACGGTTACGTAGGGAGTCAATCCCTGTCAAGTCTGTCAAGACTTCATACAATTTTCATGAAGAATTTAGAAGACGAAACAGAGTTCGTAAAGCGTACCCGTTTCCGCTCTATATTTCCCTTCACGATTGTAGCCAATGATATTTGATTCTTTCGAAACTTCGTAAAGCCAGAGGTTTCAAATCTCAATGACCGAGGACTCCTTCCCCTAACGAGATCTGGTCCTACTAGGCTGTCACTCCTTGTCAACCTTGACAAGAAATGATAAGATTGTATAATTCATTTAAAACAACTGTTGTTGAAAGAATTAAAATAATACCATTTTTTTCATTACAATATCAATTTTTAATTAATTTATTGTATTTTCATATTACGTTACAATATACTCATAGTATATTGTAACGTAATATGAAAATTGATTCTTTTAAAATATTAGTTACATGCCGATACCTAACAACGTTACACACTAGCAAAAATATTTTGAACTCTAAAACATTTTGCTATGCGTTAAAGTGATACGAGCAATATGATTGTGAATTTCCAGACGCTTTGAAAATTGCTACCGTGTAAAAGTCGGAAGTGCTCTAAAATGATTTCGCGATAAAGAGGCGCGTGACTGGAGCTTTGCTATGAGGCCATTGGTAGTACAATTTGCAATATAAACTCTTTCATAAATTTTTGCACATTTCTTTTAATGTTTCGAATATTCGTTAATACTTTGTGTCCATTTGATATAAATAAGCCATATTTTTAATAAGTCATATTGATGACGTTTACAATTGTCCTTATTCCTATACCCGTGTTTAATTTCATGACTTTAATGGAACTGTTGTTGAGTGAAATATTTGTTTTTTTGTGTCAGCCTAAATTTACAACAGTCCAAATATCAAAAATATTTCAATGGATTTTAATAAATTTGTTTTCTTTTACCTGCCTTTCATTAAGCTCGCAATAACTAGCGAGATAAATCTTTCACGATCATCATCATTTCGGGCCAACGACGTCCACTGATGGAGGCAAGCCTCGGGCCTTAAAGAGCCATCACACCCAAACCGCAAAACACATGTACTCATCAAACAAATTATTGTTTTGGTGGGAATCAAACCCGCGTCCTCCGGGCTAGCAGTCAGGTTCTGTAACGACTAGACCAAAAGGCATGCCATTAATAATATTGGTTTTGATTAAATCGCTTCTGCCTCACCGCCCTTGGGGGTAACAGTTCGCTCTATTTAAGCCAGCGCCGACAAACTTTGTAACCGACACGTCGTCGCGCGTATTGTTAAAAATTTATGGATTCTCCGCTAAACATTTACGTCTATGAAAATCTCACCAATGTATGTATAAATATATACGTAATATTATTTTAAATAGACGAATCCTTACGGTAATTATATCATTTTATTATTATTATTATTAGAGCACTTCTTGAAGAGGTGTCATTGATACTTAAAAGAGTTTAACCTGTAACTAGTTGTTAAGGGAATTGAGATCGTTTGAAAGTATTGTTTATACTTATCGGTATTAGAATTCAAGCTTTAGCTTTCACTGACTTTACAATGGAATCGAGCAGAAAACAATTTTGTCGCATTGAAAATGGGAACATGTTAAGCGTGAATTGCGCTCGGCCCGTCACAAGGAAGCCTTTGATAGTCAAAGATTATCGCCACTCGATCCTTACAAGTCACAGTTACGACTTGGTGTATTTTAGAGGCATTCGACAAACTTTCCAACCAATTCAATGCTCGAGTTGGGGACAGTTTGTGGGTTTCGCTATTTCGCCCGTTCTAATCGTTTCGTTATAGTGGTGTTTATAAATGTTACAAAAATCCAATCGTATAGGCATATTTGTTCGAAAACCGGTTTTATAGCGATGAAGAAAATTTCATTTTATAAACTTATACCGTTCACAAATACTGACCAATAAAAACAATAGAATTCGTTTGAAATTGTTACTTGAAGATAACCTATTATGAAGGTAAAGTATATGTAAGGTAATGTTCTGTGAAAACATATTTAAATAATTAGATACATACAAATAACCTTTGCCGGCGAATCACACAGATGATCAAGTTTGTCCGCCTGTTGAACCGCATTCGTTGGCGGAGATCCGTTCGCGATTAACACCGACACCAACTTTACCAACTGCCAAGTTTCTCTGGATGGCGTAGTGTTCCCAACACCAATAATTAAATTATTAGATTGAACTGTAACAGAAATACCCGGCGCAACTGAACAGAATCGATATTTGAGTCAATACTAAGGCTCCACTTTAAAACGTTTTAGCTTACGATCGCTTTGTTGATATACAAAAGTTAAATGTAATGAATATAAATATAAAAGTTAATCTGCGTAATCTGAGATCTAATCTAAGACCTGTGTAAAATCGAGGGGCATGTAGGAATTGATGATATGATGACAAATGGTGCACAGAATGAACATGTAAACGTATTGTATTACGGCAAAACTTTAGTTGACCCAATGTTACACGTCGCAATTGATAAAGGTTTCCACGAGCGTGAAGTATATTACAGACTAGAGGGCTTATTAATAAACTTCATGGACGCCGTAACCTTTTTCACTCGATAGCGGCCGATTTTCAGTACGGGTTGATCTTGTCGCCGTATAAGTTCTACGAATTCTACGAGTTTCGCTACGAAAAGTCTACGCTTAAACAGTAGCGTATTAGTAGCATAGATGCGGTCGTGATATGGAATGCGTCAGGAATTTCATTTCGTTAGTGCCCGCGCAGACCGGCGTTGCGGATTCTCGCTCCGGTCGCAATTCCACAAATTTTGCCCCACATTAAAAGTCCACGATTTTGGAAAGTCAATTGTACGTCTCTATACTCGTGGAACTTACTCGTCTCGTTAGATGCTCACTTGGCAAGATGATGACTTTAATAAGTAGTTCAGTTTGGTCGGTATTCATAACTGTAATTTGCAAACACGTAGCCAACGCTGTTAAGTTGTAGCTGGAATAGACATCTGCAAGGGCTCGGATAGGACTGTAGAACTGTTAGTGTATAGAAATAATTTTATTTGTGAATAATATAAGTTGATGACTGCCTCGTTGGTCGTGCGGTTGCTAGCGCGACTGCCGATCGGGAGGTCCTGGGTTCAAATCCCGGGTTGGGT
>DWUN01001095.1:0-18177 GCA_018249975.1 Passova gellias
GAATACATTTAATAAACTTAAGAATGAATAAAAACTGGAAGTCACAATAAGCATTTTGCTTACACACCGGTCATTTTGACTGGCTGTATGTATACATAAAACTATGGTAAATCTAGAGTTAATGAGGTTGTTTCTCTGTGATCGTACAGTCTCGGCAAAGTGGTTACGGCATCAGGATCACAACATGATATCATTAGAAGCCGCTGCTCTGGCTGCGTGTTTCCACCGGCTTCTGTGTAATACAATTCAATGAAACTGTACTCAACTGTCAATACCTGTTGACACAGGTTTCTAAATCTTGGGATCAGGCTATGGGATACGTTTTACTACATCCAGATGATAATAAATAATGTACGTAGGTAATTTAATTTCTTCTAGCTATAACGGATGAAAGTAAATCCTTTAGTACATTAACATTTTTATTGAAATGAATATATGAAAATGTGTGTATAACTTTGTCTATCTAGATTTTAGACTTTATTCTTTTGATAATGTAACTCGCGTATAGATATGAAAAATATATCTTTTCAATAATTCTTAGCACAAGTTATACTAATGTATGACTGTTAGAGAAGCCTTCTGGTTGTAACACAATATACACAATAGCACGGGTGTCATACATTTGATTTATCTTAACCTGGGCCATATTAAAATATTCGATTGAATGAGTTAAATATTTTTGCACATTGCAAACTAATTTAGAAATTAAAATATGTAACAAAAAGCAATATTATTAATGTAACATTAACATGCGATAATATGATATAGCTAAAATGAAACTGTACATATATTTAGGTTGATTGCATTTAGGCAACCAACTCCTTGGTTCATGTAATTTTAGTAAAAAGCCAATGGTTTAATTATATCTGCAACTGCTACATTACATTTTGATCAAACGTATGGAAACGATTCTTTTTTAAAATAGTCTTTTTGCTCTGTTCTCTGCAGTCGGTTGATAATTTATTATGCTTGATGAATCTTTCTCTATGTTTCGTAATGAATACGTTAACAGACAATGGATTGTTTTAATTTAGCCTTCAGGACTTTGATGCATTGTATGTCCGGTTTCAGCTGAAATATCCTATTTAAGGTTGGCATAATATACATATACAGCCATGGGTTGCAGTGACCATTACAACGAAGTAGCTCAACGCTCAGTCGAAGCCAGTACAAAATTGTGGTAATCAAAAATATTACTCCCAATTAATTTGTGTTTCTTTATCTTGAGTGTGCATTATGCTGTTTAATTGTACTTTAGTTATAAGATGTTTTAATATATGCTTCATTTATTGGAAAACAGTTGATTCTAAACAATAAATTTACTATTTTACAATTGCATTTGATTTATAAAGAACCTTGTCAGTACACACTGTAATTTGGTACGTACAAATTTCAGTTATTGATAGTTTCAATTAAAAAATTTAATTTAATGTAGGTATAGTTTATTAAAACATGCTTAAAAATATTTAATAAACATGTAAAAAAGTAACATGCAACTCACATTCTGTACTGGACATATCACAGGGAGATGAAATGATTAAAATACAAATATTGGTACAACTTTATGGCAAACAGGTACATCTCCTATTCAATTACTATCACTACTTTCCGACAGCTCAGCTTCATCTTTCGGCAAATTAATCCTTTTTTTCACTGGTTTTCTTTTACGATCAATCTTTGTTTTTCTGAACACTTCGATAGCCTTCAGTTTATTCTGCAAAATGTTCTGCATGTCCTTCTCTCTTTGAGGGATGATTTCCTGAACTCTGTCAGTTTTTGGAATGTTGATTTCAATGCCTCCTTCGGATGATGTAAATACTGTATCAATTTTGACAATTTTTTTATTTTTCGCCTCCCTAAGTTTACTTTTAGTAGTAGCATTATCATCATGTTTTCTTTTAGCCCTGCCTCTTTTCTTTTGATCAGCTGTTGCTCCAGTTTCTCCGGGCGCGTCATTTTTGCTTCCACAATTTGTGTCGACATTTTTCTCTGGGTCCATTTTCTGAATGGCTGCTTTGACTCTCTTACTCAATTGATCTTCTAATGACTGGAATTCGATCTTTCTCTTGAAATAATCGTGAACGGTCTTCTGAGTTTTACGTTCGAGCAGTCTTTTCAATACTGGCTGCACTATAACATCCAACTTGTTCTGCGACCAACCAAATTTAGCCTTAGCATAATCTCGTAACTCAGTAATATTTATTTCACCCCAAGTGAATTTCTCTTTACTTTTCTCTACATTAGGATTTAAATATGCTTGAACAACCTGGAAAGTACGAAATAGCATATTTATTAATTGTGCTCGCTGCCTAGCCCGTTCGGGACCTGGCGTGATGTTATATGTGTGTGTGTGTGTGTGTGTGTATTTTCCAATTCTGTTATTAGTATTACAATAGTCGAAATATATTTTGCAATTGACTATCAAACAATATGTGAATAATAAAAAAAAAAAAAACGTAACATCACGCCTGTAATCCCCAAAGTGGTAGGCAGAGGAGTGTGTAGTACACCCCCACATTTCACCAGTGAATAACAAGTATTTTAATTAAGGTTTTAAGTGCAATCTAATTCGCGAAGATAAAAAGGAATACATTAGTCATTTTATGGGCAATACTTACTCGAATACTCGGGAACTCATCACCTAAATTAACATTGCGCAATTTTTTTTTTAAACTTATATTGTCAGTCCGTCTGCCGGCTCTAACCCATGTTTTGAACTCTTGCAAGCCCGTAATAATATGTTGGTATCGTCCCTGATCTGAATTTTCTTTCAATAGTTGTCTTTTATTAAACGGGAATGACGCCAAAATCTCCAAAGCTGTCACTGGTCCTACGCCAGTCACTCCAGCAGTGTAGTCACTGCCAACTAGTAGAGCCAGTAATATAAGCTGTTCCCTAGACAAATCTGCAAAAAATGTTATATGCTTATCATTTCGTTTTTTTATCTTTTATCTTTATCACTTATCATTTGCGTTTATCTTTATTTACACGATGATAATTTTGTTCAATATTAATACTTACTAAAAGACTTCTCGATTCTCTCACTCAAATATTGTAAAACGTGCTTTTTCTGATTAAAGAAATTTTTGTATACCGTTTTGCCACCAAAAAGCCAAATATCACTGTCATCAGTGATGGTACCATCTGTTAAGTTGATACTCTCGAGAAAGGCACATTGGGCTTCTGCTTCCATTGGGGCCACTATATATGGTATCCCAAATACTCTGAGCAGTTCTTGCGCTTCCTTAGTCATTTGTTCTGTGATATTTCGACCTATACGGTCCATTTTGCCTTTCTCTTGAAGTAAATTATCTTCAGTGTTTTCAATTTCAGCCACCATTGTATTTAAAAATTCTTGTGATAAGGCATGATTAACGGGCTCAATAATTTGAATAGGCTTTTCATTTACAACTGTCACACCTGCGGAAGAAACTTCTGTCACATCAGTATTGTAATTTGTATCAGAAGGTATAGGTTCACTATCTTTTATCTCGATGCTTTCTTTTGCCAGGTTTATCTCCCTAATTTTAGAACCTTCTTGTGCCTTCAGTATTTCTTGGTTCGCACTTTTAATATGTTCCATTTTATCCTCTACAAGTTTCAATTTAGCATTATCTGTATTTTCAACCTCCAATGTTTTATCATTATTTGAGTCTTCTTTTTTGCCAAAAACATCAGCAAATATATCATCTTCTATTGTGTCAGTCATTGTCAGAGTGACTTGCACAACTGGCTTTACAGGGTTTATTTCTACTTCTGACACTTCCTCAAATTCTTCATCACTGGAATCTGTCTGCTTATCAGAAATATGATTATCAGTGAATTTTGCATTTTCAAATTGCACCACAGGGCTGGTTTGGTCTGAACTTGTATCAAGATTGATTATATCTAGTGGTTTCTCAGTGCAAACTACAGAAGACTGAGTTATATCCATATCAATATCTCTGGTTATATTATTTTCTAAATTGACCTGATCATTGCTATAACTTAATTCCTTATCACTACTATCATTATTATGTAATTCAGTCTTCACTTTGCAAGACTTCAATATGTTCCTCCCATCATTTGGTATATTCTCCTCCTCACCAGAAGATATATCTATGTTGTCTAAAATAACTGATTTCTCTTGATTTAATTCCTCAATAATCATATCTACTTTAGGACATTTTATTTTACCTTTGACACCCTTACTCTTAGGTGCGACAATATTATCAATAGTTTTATGTGTGAAATCACTATATTGCATAATGTAAGCTTTAGCTGTAGAAAAGCTCTGTGGCTGTTCAAATCCATCACAATCTTCAGAATCACTACCAATTTCAGTGTAGTCCGAATCAGACTTGTAAGAAGTCCAAGAGTCATCAGTTTTGGATATATCATAACTAGTATTTGGTTCATCAACTACTTCTAAGGACATCTTAATAGCTGTTTCTAAATCCTGTTCTAATTCATCTTTTTTATTTACTTTTGTTTGTACATAATTATCATTGGATTGACCTTCACATTCCATTGACATTTTTATAGCTTTTTGTAAGTCATCTTCTGGTTCATCTATTCCGTCTGGTTCTTCTTTTACTTTAGCTCCATATGATTCTCCCTCTTCCCTCTTCGTCGCATCAGTTAAAGTGTGCTGTACATTATTAATTAGGAAATAACGTGTCGTGTTATCTGACGCAATACGGCGACTCAGAAGATGGTCCATTTTTGTATCTATACCTTCTTCATTAAGTAACGATTCAAGTTCATTTAACGACATTCCAGTATCACCCATCTCTTTTTCTGTTTCTTGAAGACATTCTTGAACCTTTCTTCTTTTTAATAATCTTTGCATCTATAAAAATTAATCTCATAATGTATTATAAAATAAATATCATCATCAATGTTGTCAATCTTATCACAGGTAAGAATGTATAGAGTGGTGGTTTCCACTGCATACATTGTAGGGTTCTACAATTAGTTTTTATTTTATCCAATAGAATGGGTTAATTACTATTGTTTTTTGAAAGGTCAATAAATCTTTTTGTTTCATAATTTGTTATACTTTAATTGGAACATAATTCAGTTTTTACCTGAAAGTCTGAAAAATTATCACTCTTTTTTGGCAAAGTGTCGAGTTTACCCCAGGAATTCATTTTCCTTGTTTCTTTCATTTCTATAAGTAAATCGTATTTTTCCTTTACTGGCATGTTTTTAAAGTTATCAGATTCGATGTCAACTGAATGTAAATCCACCGTAGAAGCACTTGAACTTGTTTCATCATCTGACCTGAAAATATATCAAAATTAATTTTCTTGTGACTAATTTTACGTTTTACTATTGCCAAAATATGGACATACTCGGATTCACTTTCAACCTCCTTCTGTGGCAATGCAGGTAGTTTAAATATATCATCATGATCCGTTTGCCCTTGAGGATGTTTATTTTTCTTAGGAGAAAGTTGTTTGCCTAGCAATGATCCAATAGCAGTTTTCTTGCTGAGCAGCACTGCAATTTCCCGTTTTAATCTCTCTGATTCAGAGTTGTATTTGGTCTTGTTGTCTTGTCGCTTTGCCTATTAATAATTGAAAAGATACATTCTTTTTATATACAGTAACTGTTCTATAAAAACAAAATTTTCCCAAAGTATTGAAGTAACTTACTATGGTTTCTTTTTTCAATTCAGGAAATCCACCATCGAATACAAATACTGGTTTAATTCTAAAATATAGTAATTTACAAAGTCGTTGGAACAATCCCATAAGATGAGCATTCGGTAAAGGAGCGCCTTTTGCATCCTGATACCCTTTCACAATCTGATGTAACCATATTGAAATATCTGTTGATGTTTAAACAGTTTCTATATCATTAATAAATATACCATTGATACATAAAAAATCGGAAATACTTTTTATTACATTTTAAATCGATATAGAATCAAAAAATGCAGTAAAATGTCAGCGTACCGACTGCCAAGACTTTGTTTTCCAAAGACTCGACCGGCACGGGCTTGCCCGCGGGCTCTATCAGTCTCCACAGTCCAGTGACTCCCATCGCGTGTGACCAAATTCCAGAACAGATTTTTTGTTTTAACTAATATATATCAGTGTACATAATAAAGGTCGTTTCCCACGAGATCTCCGGTCAATCGTCGGTCTCTTCCTCACACATCGCAACCATTTCGCTCCTCTGTGAACTCGACTATATTTATCACGCACACAACAATACCAAATGATGGTTGCTACTGGCGCATTAGTACGCAAGTGTTCGGTTCACTACATACAATATCAAATGTTTTACTACGCCGCGACGCCCACTCTTTCCCACACTTTATTTTCTCACGCCCCATGCGTAACCCCACATCCTATGACCGGCTGTCTGCCAGTCGGCATGCTGTAGTCGGCCGACCTCGCATCGCATCACTCGATTTTATTTGCGCGCGTGTAATCGACAACACGCTTGCACGTCGTTCCGTGTCTATGGGCCGTCTTGACAGCTCGTATTTCTGGCGTTCTCATATATAAACTCAAATAAACATCATTTTAATCAGTTTTCTATATCAAATGTATTGCAAATAGTGTTCGCTCAATAGTCTTTACCTGATAAGCGGCATTTATCGATTGTAAATAATAAACAACGAGCCGGGGAATGTTGGCTAAGCTGTCTGAAAATTCTATTGCCGAACAGGTGTTTTTGAATGAAATGTGTGTTACAGTTCCCATCGTAATTATTTATTTATGGTGCCGTGCATAATACAATAGTGTATCGATCCAAAAATTAAAACAATATCGGAATATAAGAAAGTGTATCGTTTATACGAAATCTGAATAGTGTAAACACAGGGGTGATAACGAGCGACGCCACCAGTGGCAAGGAACTTCCTCACACGATGTCCTGCGGATGCAGGTCGTGCGCCCACCGCGGATAGTGGCATGGGAATTGTGCCATATGCGGTCAATTTTCAAATCAATACGTAATGAAGTGGCAGGAGAGGTGAGCGCGAGTCGTGGCGAGCATGCCGCATCAGTACGGCGCGGGTGCTGGAGGCATGGCGCAGGGTCCACCGTCGCCGCCGCCGCAGCACGGCGCGCTGTACCCTCGCTACGCCAGCGCCGCGGGGCCGGGCGCCGGTGCCTACCGCCCCGAGGAGCGCCGGCTCACGCGCGAAGCCATGGAGAGATACCTACGCGATCGCTCCGACATGGTCGTAGTCATACTCCATGCGAAAGTCGCTCAGAAGTCGTACGGCAACGAGAAGCGGTTCTTCTGCCCTCCGCCCTGTATATATCTTTTCGGTGACGGCTGGCGGCTGCGACGCGAGCGCATGCTGCGCGAAGGCGAGACGGAGCAGGCGGCGCAGCTGTGTGCGTTTATTGGTATAGGCAACTCCGACCAGGACATGCAGCAATTAGATTTAAATAATGGTAAGCAGTACTGTGCTGCTAAGACTCTGTACATATCGGATTCAGACAAGCGAAAACATTTCATGCTTTCCGTTAAAATGTTTTATGGTAACGGGCATGACATTGGTATTTTCAATAGTAAAAGAATAAAGGTGATATCGAAGCCCTCAAAAAAGAAGCAGTCTCTAAAGAATGCTGACTTATGCATAGCAAGTGGAACGAAGGTAGCACTATTCAACAGACTGAGGTCCCAGACAGTTTCAACTAGGTACCTACATGTGGAGAATGGTAATTTCCACGCCTCCTCTACACAGTGGGGAGCCTTCACTATACACCTACTGGATGACAATGAGAGTGAATCTGAAGAGTTTGCCGTAAGAGATGGCTACGTCCACTACGGATCCACGGTGAAGCTTGTTTGCTCCGTTACAGGAATGGCTTTGCCTCGGCTCATCATACGAAAGGTACAGTATTTTTACTTGGATACTCTTTATTTATACATCTTTTGTAACTTATACAACAGAAGTAACAAAAATGCGAACTTAATGGTAAAAGCACTCTCCCAGTCAACTTTATTATCATTATTATTGATTAATAATTTTTTTTTACATAAATAATTTGAAGCCATAATTAAATTTGGTAATACATAAATAACTGGAAAGAATATGTTATTTTATGTAGCGTATAGGTAATTATAGATGACAAATAAAAATTTAATGACAATATAAGAAGAAATATTTTGGGTTTACTTTACTTTAAAGTCATACAGTTTAAAATTTGTGCTCAATCCATATGATGAGGGAGTTATTAACTTTTCAATATAATGTAGATAGTGTCCAATATAAATATTGATCAATAGTAAGCAACTATAAATTCCTTATAAACAAAGTTTGGTTAAAAAACTTCAGTATAAAAATTCTATTGGCAATAATGTACAGCCAAGTGCACAACTACCATACTACCAATGCTTGACTAATTTAAAAATAACTCTATATCCGTGTACGAAAAAATTGTAAGGGACCCTGTCCACTTTACAGGTTTTATAAAATACGCTAAAAGTTCCTCATTCCCGGGGGATACGTTCCGCGAAAATGGAACGGTAATTCATATGGAATCATTCGGGATATGTTGCAAAGTTTCAAAATAAAAGCACTATTATATGTTCAAATGAAACAAAGTTTTGAGGAGTGGGCAATTAATATCAATATTGCCAGCTTTAGGCAACGCTTTAATGAATTCAATAATTGTCTCTTGTTTTGCTGGTGTCAAAAGATCTTGCAATTTTGATTGATATTGAGTAGTGATAATTTGCATTTAAAAAATAAGGCTTCTTGCAGTATGTTGATCAATTTTCATGTTCATTTGAATGATGGTGGCGGAACTTGACAATGTCCCTTAGGAATAGCGGGAGTAAGCTTTGTTTTAGTTTGATATTAATTGATTGATAAGTTACATACTTTAAAAAATCGCCTGCACACTTGCCCGCAGTATCCAAATGAATATGATGCGTTAATAAACGACACCCTTCCCCACCCTTAACAAACGACCCCTTCGCGTTTGACCATTGCATCTCCGAATAAAGAAATTTTTTGCCGCGAGTAGAGATACTTTTCACCCGCGAAAAAGGCAACCGGCATTAAGGAGTTTTCATTAATATTTTCTGAGGTATGTGAAGGCTGCCACGTCAGGTTCGTAAAGACTTAGACATTTGGCACTCAGCGCTTTCTGCCTACCCCGTTAGGGACCTGGCGTGATGTTATGTATGTATGTATGTATGTAAAGGCTGCCAATTCATACTTGATCAGCATAGTCGAATATTGCTTTCAAACCTCTCTGTGAGCCGAGTCTACTATAATAATATTAATAAATATATATCTTATCTGTCATCTGTTTACAATCATACAGGCTCTGCCCGAAATTGGGATCTCAAAAAGTTATTTACATGCAGGTGGCCTGTTGGTTTAGTGCTTAGATACGCTGATTGCTTAACTGCAATTTCGGGGTTCAATTCCCAAGTAGAACCAATATTTTGTAACAAAAATATCATATTAGTGTGTATGTTTATCAGCTGTCCCATTACCATAACACATGCATTTAATTGTCCAATTTGAAATGAAACAGTTGTGTGGAATTGCCCTAATTATTAATATTCTCGTTACTTATTATTTTAGAACATTAAGTCTAATTATCTCTCCATTCCATAGGTGGATAAACAAATGGCACTGCTCGAAGCGGATGATCCAGTATCCCAACTCCATAAATGTGCATTCTACATGAAAGACACGGAACGGATGTACCTGTGTCTGTCTCAAGAGAGAATCATCCAATTCCAAGCCACGCCATGCCCCAAGGAACTGAACAAAGAGATGATCAACGATGGCGCCTGCTGGACCATCATATCTACTGATAAGGCTGAATACCAGTTCTATGAGGGAATGGGACCTGTGAGGTGAGTGAATCTGACGATCTCGCAAAAACATTGTTTTGTTCACATTAGGTAAAGTTAAATGAACCTCATCGACTAGACTATATTCATCGATCAATTTAAAAAATAATTTAAAAATGAAAGAGAGGAGGTTATAGGGCAGGATACAGGCTACTTTTTATCCCGAAATTCCCATGGAGTCGGGATTTACGCGAGTTAAAGCGCGGGGCACACCTCGCCTTAACATAAATGCAAAAGCTACAAAGCAAGGTTCGATGAATGCATTTAATCCCACACGCCTTCACTTGAGCCGTAGTGCCGTTGGACAATTTCCAATTATTTCACTCATTTAACACATGCTAATGCGTGTATCGTGGGTCACTTTGTTTGCAGGTAACATTATTCACTCGATTGAGTGCTAATACAAGAAATAAAATGCCTTTTAGTCTGTTGTAAACATCACCGTGAGATCTATTCGTGTCACGGATCAATTTACACAAGTGATATGCGTAATTATCTGTTAATAGTGAACCCGAATTAATTTATATTCTGTTAATAGTGTACCCGAATTAATTTATACTTTGTTAATACTCGTAGTGTTCCCGAATTAATTTATACTCTGTTGATAGTGCACCCGAATTAATTTATACTCTGTTGATAGTGTACCCGAATTAATTTATACTCTGTTAATAGTACACCTGAATTAATTTATACTTGGTTGATAGTGAAGCCAAACTATTCGATACTCTGTTAATAGTGAAGCCGAACTAATTGTTATATTACATTTAAGATATTACTTAGATCTTTAAAATTACGCAACGGATTGTTATGCGTTTTTTTTTAATAAATAGTGTTTCAAGAGGAAGGTTTATATGTATAATAACATCCATTATATGGTACAAAAACTGATATCATTTATAGGGCAGAACAACGTTTGCCGAGTCCGCTAGTCTGCGTATAAATAATAGAGTGTAGTACAATATTAAAAGGCTGTAGAACACTATTAAAGGGTTGTAGAATAATAAATGTGAACAGTAGAGACAGTGCGGCTCTCTAATAACATAGGACGCTGTTTAGATTATTAATTCGAAACATGAAACCTTCCTGAAAGCGATCGATGCTTAGGTTCTTTAGTTGAAGACGTCTATCACTGGCTTAAAGCGAAAGTCATACCACCTTTTACATTATTCTGATAAAATACTTAAAGATTTACCGTTTGTTCACCTGAAATTACTTGGAAACCAAATTTTTTTTTTTAATTATAAGGTAATTTTACACTTTAGAAACGTGTATTTTTATAGTTATCATTAACTTACACTTGCCATTCTCTTACGCGGCAGTTGGTGGGAGATAAAAGCCGTCGAAAGATCTTTCGGCACTCTTTAAGTAAGAAATTAAAGATTTGTTTCGTTGCAATATTGCTTAGTCAGATATATATCATGACCACACTAGACAGTTTAATATATTTTGGTCATTGAAAATAGCTTGAAAAAATTTTTTTCCATTTGAAATGGTTACATGGTTCGTCTGTAAACATTGCATAATTTAGTCACTTTTATTAATTTCTGCTAATTTGGCCTCGGCTCTGGTGGTACAGTCCAAACGAACGGTGTGTGATCATTGCATGCTGTATAGCGACAATGTGACTTTCGGACAAGCGCGGTTACGCGTGCAAACCGATATTAATAGTCTGTGTCGCGGAGGGCTCGCTACGCTGAGCGTTCAGTTCCTGTTATTATCTTTGCACGCGTGAGATTTAAGGGCTATACTCGTATACCTTCCAACAAATGGATTCACCAATAATATTACTAGCCGCTAAATAAAAGAAACAGTGATTTGGTGGTTTGAATTTGTCTCCCACTCCGGGGATTTAGGCGCCAAAACCTGGCCCAAAGCATGGCAAGTTGCGTGAGTTTAATAACTTACAATTTAAATTTCAATTGTTACACCGATGAAGGGAAACATCGCGAGGAAACCCGCTCCTGCCTTGGAGACGTTTCTGTTTTCGACCATTTACAGGCCTCTGCTCATTGCGTGTAGAGTATTTGGCCTTAGTCTACCGCGCTGGCCAAACGCGGATAGGCAGCCTGCACACGATAAACGTCTCGTATATCCAACAGATCACCAGTGACACCGGTGCCACTGGTCCACTCGCTGAACCTGAACGGCGGCGGCGACGTGGCGATGCTGGAGCTGGCCGGGGACAACTTCACGCCGTCGCTGCAGGTGTGGTTCGGCGACGTGGAGGCGGAGACGATGTACCGCTGCGCGGAGTCCATGCTGTGCGTCGTGCCGGACATCTCGCAGTTCAGGGGCCAGTGGCTGTGGGTGCGGCAGCCCACGCAGGTGAGAATGCTTTCTCTTTCACACAAACTCCGTATTTTTAGGTTGTCTGGAAGATATCGCCGCTCTAGCGATAAGACCGCCCATTGTCCATGCCTTCTTCACTTTCTATCCAATTTTATAACTTTGTATCTGTGGTGTGCAATAAAGAGTTATTGTCGTTGTTGATGATTGCATGACTATACGTTTTCTTATCAATCTGACCGCCCTGTGGGTCTAGTGGTTAGAGATGGTGCTTGCTAAACAGGAGGCTGTTGGTTCGATTCCGGTCCGATACACATTTTTGTGATGAACATTTTTCCAAATTGTTACTGGGTTCCGTGAAAATATGTACTCGTATATGTGTATTGTATTTTTAAAAGGTTTTCGGTTATCATAACTCAGTCAGTATAAAACCAGTCAAATAGTAAAAAACCATTTAAATAAATAAAATCAAATGAATATACATATATCTGTCTTTCTCTATGTGTTAATGGCAGATGTATTTGTGCCCGGCAATAGAGATAGAAGAGGCTAGCCATACGAGTCCTGTAGCAGGCACCGAATTAAACGAATGAATTGAATGATGGCATACGTTGACAATGGGTGACGATTTGTGATAGTCATTCGTTTTATGTTCACGACAAAGAGAAAATTTAAATTGTAATTTTGCGTTTGACTGCGAGCTCATGCGATGGTAAGTGAGGTGCTGTCTAAGATCTAGCACGTTCTCTTGCTGTGAATAATCCCAAGATAAACGTATCGCGAAAGATAGGTTTCTTTTTGGACCTTTCTTCTGGACCGGGTCTCCTCTCATTGTGACAGGGTTTTAGCCCACAGTCTACCATGCTGGGCAATTGCGGATTGGTACACTGCAAACGCCTCAGAAAATAATATATACTTCATAACATCTCTAAGCAGTGCCGGTTTCCTCACGGTGTTTCCCTTCACCGTTATAGCGAGTGATATTCGAATTTTAGTTGTAACGTCAAAAGATGGATCAGTGCGAACACTTCTTTGGAGATTGAACAATAAGAGACCGCTCCCCCCCACTTCAGGTGCCGGTGTCGCTCGTGAGGAACGACGGCATCATATACGCGACCGGGCTGACGTTCACGTACACGCCGGAGCCGGGCCCGCGGCCCGTGTGCCCGCCCGTGGACGACGTGATGCGGCCCGAGCCCGCCGCGCCCTGGCACCACGACGCGCACCGCCTGCCCGACAACACGCTGCAGTAGCGCCCGCGCACACGCCGTCGCGTATACACGGAGCCGCCGCGAAAATCCAAAGATGAACTGTCAATGACGTAAACACGTGTTACCCCCGCCCCGCCCCGCGCCGCCCCGGTCCGCGGTGCGTTACGTGCGCGACGCCGCGAGGACGAGCGGTGAGTGATTTGGAGACATTTGTGTTCGATTCGATTGTGCCTCCCGTCTGCTTATCATAGCAGTGTCCTCGGAGTGTCGCTATTCTTTTCACTAAATACAAGGTATTGCAGGATATCGTTGGATACCCACGCAGCGCTGCAAGCGCCGCAATAAATTACTATCGTTATTACTTTGAAGTTCTAAAGGGCTCGATGCGCTTTATTATCCATCAAATATAGCGATCGCATCAAATTACATGCGCAGTTTGCGAGCAATCGTTTGACATTGAAAAGTATAAGATATTATTTTAAACTACAAAATTAAAATATCAGCGCATTGTTATGATAAGGAGATAAAAGAAAGCTAAGAAAAGTGTATCAACTTCTTTTTTTTTTAAATCGTTTTGTTCTATGGCAACACTACACCTACACCGCACTACGGTCGGTGATCGCGAAGCGTGATGATGATACGTGAACTTGTTTTTGAAAGTTCATGAGTTTTGTGCCTAAAATAATAACTATCGATATATATTATATGATAATATACATAATTACATTTATTCTCGAGATTATGACACCAAATTGCTATTAAATAGAATAATATAGCACCTTTCAGTGATAGCAGTTTTTTACTGTACGTATTGTGAATGATAGTGTAAAGAACTGATATCCCGATAAATAACTTTTAATTTTTAAGCTTTATGAACATCGTAAACAGGATCAAACATAGATAATAATATTTATACATACATAAATATATGAGCGTAGTGATTCTTTTGCACGGTTTACGTTGAAATTTCTTATTCATTTCTATACTAAAGTCCCGATAGATTAGTGATTGCACCGATCAAGTGTATTTATTGTTCCTATGCTGGCATTTAAACAAATGTCGATCGAAAAAAAAAACAATATTCTAATTTTCGAATTTCATCGCAAACAGATCTCTCTCACTCGTCCGCTCTAACATTTGTTTCTTTGGGGCCAAATAGCTGTAATCCATGACGAGTCACATCATCTTGTAATAAATACATTAAAATGCAATATTCATTTTAGTACCGTAAGTTAAATAAGCCTCGGTCTGTAAGCAGACGTAATGAAAGATTTTTACAATTTGTAATATAAACGATTGTTTTTTTATAAATTATTCTCGACAATGTGCGTGTTATGTTCTGTGTACGCGAGATTCCTTCTGATTCGAGATTGACACGCAGCCGCTTACTGAATTTGAATTTCGAACTATCCCACGAGTATCGTGTATAATATAATTAATGCATTAATTTGAATTTCGAAGTATCGTGGATAATTAATGCATTGATTTCGATATTTTGTTGCGGTGTATTATTCCTTTAATATTTATCTGATGCTTAAAGTAAAAGATTAATTAGCGACGGGTTGCTTTATTGCGGCTGAACTCGGCATTCGGGTTCTTCACGATGACACCCCTTGAACCTAAATACGTATTTTTTTTCGAATAATCCATCAATATTGCACGTGAATTAAACCTTAAGTAACCAATTTTATAATTTTGTTATTGTGCAGTTACCGATGTGCGAGTTTAGCCTCGTCGTATTAGATCCCGTTAATGCGTTCTTAGTAGCGGCCACTGTCAATTCATACGTACATAATTTGTATTGTATATTTACCGAGATTTTAATGAACAATTAGATGAATAGCTAGGCTTAGTCCATAGTACATTATATTGTATAACTTTTTTCTTTCTGTAACAAAAAAAAAAACCAATCGTTTTGAAGTTCTATTTATTTTACGCGTAAAAAAAATCTGTGAAATGTGTTATAATTTGATATGTATTTGACGATTTGTCGTAAGCGATTATATTGTATTGTATTATTGTGAAGTAATTTATGAAATGTGTGATTTTTCAAACATTCCACGTGGGAAGTGTAATAAGAAGTACAAAAAAAAAAAAAATTAATATTTTTGTAGCGAAATTGCGTGATCATTTTTACGAAACTGCCGGTGAATACGGCAACTGCAGCGTTGATAAGTGAATAGTATTAAATACCTTAGCGCGAACGTGGTCAATTTCTATGAAGTATATAAGAGACTATATCGGTTGGAGAATTTTACTCGTGGATTTTTGTCGTTTTACATTTGGTATTTCTACACGAGAACACGATCATACTTGAGAAGTGACTGCTGCACGCCAATCGATTAATATTAATATAATTTAACATTGTATTTTGTACAACGAAAACCTATGTGATGGAGCAGTCATTCTAAAAGATGAATATTTTAATAAAACTGAATTTAGATAAAGAAGCATTTTTTTATTATTGAAACCACCTCAACACACGCTGCCGATGCAACATGTTACACTTGCTCATACGAATCAATAATACTTAAGGGCGCGTACACATAGACGTCCGTTTAAACGTATATGTTATTAGCGTATATAGTCGTATGAGCTAGTTCACACAGAATACGGTATTCCGGATCCGGTAAAAAATACCGACCAGACGTCCAGTAGCGTCGTATCTATTAAAATCGGTCCTGTAAATGTTGTGTGAATATTACCACCAGCGGCGACGGAACCGTTCAAAAGGATCCTGTAAAAACGGACGTTCTGTGTGCACGCGCCCTAAGTCGGAATGCTCATACCAACGGGACGTAAATAAAGAGAACATTAAATACGTTAACTCCCACACTTGTTTCGCGTTTTTCAGCGAGACGCCATTCGAAGAGCGCCGTAATTGAATTAAAAACTGGCGGGTCAAGTGTAATTAGCTGATTATGAATCAGAGTTAATCGGGGAATCAATGCCGAGTGTGGGAACGTCTTCCAAATGTCTTCACATGATATAAACAAGCGTCTTCCCCTACATACCGTTCCGCGCCGCCGCCCTCGCCTCGCGCAATTATCACGACTTTATAGCGTCAGCCATTGTTCCAGCCGAGATTCGGCTTATATTAATGTTATATTTATGATATGCGAACAAACAGTTCGCTGTATGATTGAGAAAAATTGTAGGTATGCAAATATCTCGTCGCCCTTCGGTGAATATTTTTCTACGGTCATCTCTTATCTGTGTGGGAAAATTTACCAAAATTGTTACCGTTCACGTTTTTGGCCTTATGTCCTTTTTTGCTCAAAGTCACAAATATCTTACGATGCTTGATATCAACAGATCGGTTTTAGCCGGGTATTTACGTCTTAATTGTAAAAATCCCCAATTTACGTCATCCGAATTCGGATTGATTGCGTGATAGTTGCCGAATGAAAAATTCAAACTAGTCATCATTGACAAACGAATCTGGATTTCCAAGCAGATGTACTCGTATTGCATTGCGTAATTACCTTTTATGCAATAAGTGACGCCCTCCTGACGACAGGACTTAATAACATAGCCACGAACGGCGCGCCAACATGCGACGTCGCAAAAACTGACAGCTAATAGCTAAAACTGTCGCGATGGACTTTCCGTATCCTGTTTCGTTCGCCCATTCATTGTGTTAGAAATGGAAAGGATCCACACAATGCCTGCATACATTGTGACGTCACGCGCGCCATTGAAAAAAGGACGAGTAAAAACCTCTCAATGGCATGATATTTATTCGTAAAAATAAAAAAAAATATTTCTTCAGTTTTATTTGTATTTAAAAACCAGTGTTTTTTTTTTTACGAAAAAACGGTACTATTGTTTTTTTAATGTGTGATAGTTATTTGAAAAACGCGTAATTGCATCAATGAAAAGCGTAATAATTGTGTAATTATCCAATAGTAAGTAATTACCTGTCAATGTAGTCTATTAACTGTCGCTGAAACAATTGATGAACCTTTGTTATGTTAGCGTGACAGTCGCCATTAGATACGAATCCGTGACGTGAAAAACTATGACGTGAATGATATGCACGTAATAACCATTCATTCATGAATGAAAAAAAACGCCAATTACGAAGAAATGTAAATATTCTGTACATCCTGGTGAATAATTAGGGAAAACTGAGGATTCAAATGAGAATTTCCAACTTTTTTAAATCCTAGATCGATCCTTTTTGAAGACGACAGGCACACCCGGAAGTGGTGCTGGTCATTTACCCACACTAATTAAGCGTAGACCGATTATATCTATGTGAGGTCTGTGAGAAAGTCATGTGCACACAATTGAATCATTGTCTATGCTTTTTGTATTCTGCGCCAACTTGATATATGGGGTCGAGATATGCAGAGTGTGAGAAAAGTTCAGCGTTGCTCGTGTTTTCCAACATGTCATCTTTGGTCGTGGGAACTAGAAGCAGTTCCAACGAGCTATCACTATACCGTACAACTATTTGGTATTTCTGGTCAAACAGCATTTGAAAGTCTAAGGCGGTTTATATTTTTTCCCAAATAAATGAACTTATTACAATTATCACTTAGGGCTTAAGTCAGTATGGTTTGAATTTTGAATAAAAGATCGTTAATATGAGATGATACTAAACATACATTGTCCAAGTTATTTTTTGACAATACGTCGGTCTGCTATGACTTCTAGTAAAGCCTGCAAATGCAGCACCGAGCAGCGCCTTTTGGAATAAGTATCCAAATTCAAATTGTTTTATTCATTACTAGCTGACCCGGCAAACGTTGTTCTGCCATCAAATCTATAACAGTATTTCCCTACTATTTAATAGGTGTTATTATTCATATAAACCTTTCTCTTCAATCACTATCTATTAAAAAAAACC
>DWUN01001096.1:0-18175 GCA_018249975.1 Passova gellias
TTTTAAAACACAACATCTATAACCATGTACTGTACTCTTGCAAATAAATGATATTATTATTATTATTATTATTATTATTATTATTATGCATATACATAGTTTAATACCTAAACAAAATCACAAGTTATGCTCATCAAGCGAATACTTGTAGTGGGAGGAATCGAACCCCAGCGGCTCAGCGGTCAGATCACCAAATCCAAAGGTCAATGAAGAAGGCAATTAGAAAAGCAAGCGTCTTTCCAACACCGAGCTCCGCGCCCCACATTACCATTGCAATTCTTTCCGCCTTAGTTCCCGGCAGGCGGCGCGGGTATAAACAAAACGATAATTGTTCTAGTTTAAACCGCCACGATTTATTTCGGTTGCGGCCGATGTTAAGAGTCTTATGCAAGAGGTGCTTCGCTCTGCCCGATGCAAGTAACGCTTTATAGCCTTATTTACAAGTACAGATACTAGCTTAATGGAACGGTTGAGGTTTGCTACTAATTCCGAGCATAGTGTTATTTGGTGCATAGATCATGTTGTAAATATCGCTTCTTGTCTTTGTCAATTTGCACTGTCACTTAGCGAGTAAGATACATTGAACTTCCTTAAGCAATCATGTAACAGTGTATAGGATTGGGTTGAAAAGTTCTTTTTCTGTGTATATACGAGGAGCAGGCAAATCTGAATTTAAATGATTTTAATAAATACAGCAAAAATTTATACACGACAAGCGCCAAGGTATCAATTTATATCAAGATATTCCTTTAAACTCGGGAGAGTTCGTATAGTACGGACGGATGATGCATACGCAGCTTTCTGTCCAGGTGGATGCACAGCGGGGAAATTAAAATTTTTACGGCTCCCGGAGGTTTTACGTTTAATTTGCGATTCCCGCCGTCGGTGCGTGCATTACACGAAAGAAATTTTCTTGTTTTCCAAACAACGAGGTGTACCTTACATTTAAAAGTAACTCTGTTGGAAAACATTACGTTAAGCAATCGTATGAAGCGTCTGATTATTCTAGTGTCCGTAGCACCAGCTACCTGGACAGAGAACGAGTAGCTGTTCTGTTTATATAATTGGTGTCGAATGACTATCGAATGCACAACCCTCGGCTCAGTCGTTCAGCGATTATCGTAACGTGATATACAATTTTAAACGGTTCTCTCTCTCGCACATAAGACATAAGAGTGAGTAAGAGATAGAGTCGAAGGATCGGAATTGTAGACAATACGCTTCGTACTCGTATAATCTAAATTAAGTAAAAAGAGAAGAATACTTCGACACTTGCAATATTGTAAAGCATGTAGTTGTCCAATTTCCCCAGATTCCCCCGCCCCCCCCGCGCGGGGCCCGCGAGGCCGCCCGGTTATCCGTGTGTGTTATTTGCCTCGTTCGTGTTTATGCTCGGTTCGCGGAGAGCACTGGGCGCTAGATTTACTCAACAGAAACATTTATCGGGCTTTTCCGTTTATTGGTGAATTTCGTTTTTAGCGAGCCAATAACTAACTTGGAATACAGGAAAAAAACGGGTATGATCAGTGTTTCGACATCCAAACGCATATTTAAATACTTTCTTCGAACTATAAATGTTGCCAGCATTGTTAAATGAAGATAAGAAAAAAAATGGAAATTATGATCTATAATAACCCGCCGTCAAAATTGTATGAATAAGAAAAGAGTTGAACGCGCACTGTTCGTTCAGTTATTATGAAGCAGCGTGGCCATAGCCAAGTTTACACATACATACTGCGCAAGTAGTCGTTACCCGGAAGCTCGTATATCGATGATCGCTTCAAGATACAACAGTAGTTGGTGCTCAAGGCTGTTTGGTTTCCATAACGCGAGACAGAAGGCAGGAGATGAGCTCGCTTTGTCGCGTCACGCTGTGAGCTGGGAAATTGATAACGACCCACCTCCTGCCGTAGTTCTCTTGGAATTAAGTCTCGTTGTGAAGTTTGATCTCAAGACGCTTGTTTACTAAATACACTTTACAATTTGGCTTCATTAAAAACATAAAATGTCCCGCCTCTTGCAGTACGATGGTTATGTAAATTAAGTAGAAAAACATAACTTAAGATTTTTAGCAGCATATTTTTTTAAGGCCGTGTTCTACTGAAATGACCGACTTAAGGTTTTAACCGCAAGCTCTTTGTAATCCTCGACGTGAAAAGAACGGGTGTTACAAGTTGGAAACCTCTGCATGTGTCCGTCGATAGCACCGTAGCTCTCAAACTCGTTCACGGGATTGAATGCGGATTTTTAATTAATAACTGATTTACATGTAGTTTTTAGATATGTTTCAACAAAATAGGTTCAGCCATTGAAATGTAATCTGTCTGTCTCGTCGTACTTCTTAAATTGATTCGATGCAGTTCTTTTTTATCTGTGCAATGTTCTGACTCCAAACCAACAGAGTCAGTACGTCACGAGCAATTGGCGAGGCCACTTCGAATCGATCCCTCGATATGAACTACTGGTTTCAGTATCTATATCTGACCTTCTTTAAAACTCTACTTGGCTTAAGTGCTGCCAGTCTCGATGGGAGTCTTAAAATACCGATATCTGGTTTCCATAAGCAGGTACGGTAGATATTGAAATGACGTTGCTTCATCCTCGAGCGGAACAACGACAGCGTGCAACCTACTTCGCCATTCAGTTCGGCTCCTACGATCTATTCACGTCACTAATCCGATTTGACACGAAATACTGTAGCCGCCGACGTACAATTTGCAGGTTTCTACGGCATAATTGATACTGAATGCAACACATTGACTGGAGCCTTCGTGTAGTGGACAGTGAACCCTGATTGCAGTGTTGGCAATTACGAGTTCGATTCCCAACGAGTACAGTGATGAAAAAATATGTGTACTATGATTAGGAGTATTTTTGTATGTATGTAATAATGGAGTAAGTATGTAATGGAATGTAATGTAATAGTAATGTATGCTAGTCCGCCCAGATCCACGGTAGTGGAATGTGCCTTTCCTGATTGGTTTTGCACCCGTGTGGCGCTTTCCGCTGATCCAACTAATTAAAGATAGATATCAGCTTGGATGGTTGAAGCGCTAATCAGCAGCAAGCCCCCTTCCCCCTCCCGTCGCCACGTCCCGCGCCCGCCGCCGCCGTCAGGGTTGCAGATGGCCGTGCATTAGCACTATTGGTTCGGTTTCGATTACGCGATAATTGAAGGACAATCCATTTCCTTCATTCCTTTTGCAATAGTCGTGTGCGAGTTTTGAGTTTAAGTAAATACTCAAATTTCAGCAAGATACTTCCATACCATCCTGCCGAAATTCCTCAACAACGCTTTACTCAATATCTCAATTTTATCTGCACTTTTGAAATAAATTGCTATTGTGATTGTACAAACACAAAAACATAGAAACACGAACGTGACGCTGAGTGACCAACGGAAGGTCCACTTATATATTATGAACGCACGCCATGTAATCATTTAGGAAGCACATTTTCACCAACTTTTCATCAAACAATGAAAAACTATAAATAAAATGGGAGAAAAATTTACACTATAATGACCCTGGACCCTTAAGTGTTTCTATATGAAATTTCATCACAATCGATTTAGCGGTTTGGCCGTGATAAGGTCACAGACAGACAGACAGACAGAGTTACTTTCGCTTTTATAATATTAGTATGGATTAGAAGTACACAGCTTATCGAGGGCCAGGCCGTTCATTAAATATGCTTGAAACCACATGTACCACTGAAATGACAAATTTAACTTTGAACATTTTCTATAATTTGCTACTGCTGAGAACTCGTTACAAAGTGAACTCTTAAGTCTTGAAATATTGAAGTCGCCGAACTCAATGTTTAATCATGATTGATGATGCTTAATTTATGACCGCGGTAGTTCCGCCGGATTACACTAAATTGTGCTTAGAAAGTACCGCTAAGTCCCGTTCGCAGTTAACGTTCCAGATGGCCCTCCATTAAGGCTATTAGTTCGATGCCGCTTGCGATAATTGAGGGATAGTCTATTTCCTTGATTTCTGTTAGGAGTAGTTTTGTGATTTATTAGCTTCTACTGGTTTAGATATCGACTTGGGTCGCAACGTTAGCCTTCGCTATCGGTGATGTAGCCTATTTAAACGAGACGAGTGCGAGATTATTATTAGATGCAGACATTGTAAGTAATGTAAGCAATGAATGGAGCCCCTTATCAACAAAAGTTGGACGAGTACAAACCGAAATTCACGAACACAAACATCGTCTACGCAGTATAAACCATAAAAAGTCCAGAAAGGGTTGGAAGCGAAGTAAATAGAATTGGCATTACGCATTCAAAGGTTGCTAAAAGTCAACATTTCCCATTAAAAAGCCGAACTTGATTTTATTCCCCAAGCAACAAGTAGGTACTCCAAAAGGTACCCTATTTCGAGCAATCAGCAATTCAAAACTGGCCGGGGCGGACATTGGCTACCCCGGAACCTTCATTATGCATTTCAAATCCATCCCTAATGAAACCATTACCGTCTATTCATTGACGCTTTTGCTTTTGCATTAGAACTCTCAACGGGTACAAATAATACAATGGAATGCGAAATTGGGTGAGTGTCGATTTGCTCTCACCGTTTTGATGCGGCTACCTTCAGAGCAGGGGGAGTCGTGGGTTCTATATCACGGCGGCGGTACATTAAAATTCATTTTTACCAAATGTCACATTATGCAGCAATTCCTCGGGGAGCCCCGCGGTACTTCGGCTTTGTCCGAATTGTGAACATAAGAACTGGGGACGTCGGGGCGTTATGAGTCACCTCGAGTAGGTACCGAGCTAGTCACTGGCTTTGTGAAATGTTGATTCACGATTTTCAATGCGTATATTTCTCATGTAGAAACGCATTGATATTAATTTTATCTAATTCTAAATGGACACTAAAGAAATTGTCTACAATATTATTTATTTTTACATTTTACACTTAAAATGACTCGCAAATATCAGATACCACCTCGTGTGTTGCCAGTTGCTAGTGCGTAAAACAACGTATCTCATTTTATTTCTCAGCAGATTATCGTAGCAGTTCTATTTATGATCATAGATTTATTCTCAAGTATACATAATATACACACGAGTACATAAGCTGCAATACCTGCCGTATGTTCTGAATGTGACTATTAGTCCGTCGTCCGTACTGGAGCAGCGTGGTGCAGTCTGAACGAGAGTAAATGGTTGGCCACATTTTGTCTAATTGTAATTCTCGAGCGAAATCTTCCTCGATTATAACGCTGATGAGTGTACTTAAAAAATATGAAAAAATAATTATTTTCCTCCAGTCGTGATAAGACTGTGGGATCACTTAATCTCATTAAAAATCTGGCAGATTATTATTCCCGCCCAAATAAATGGCAATTAAAAGTTTTTCATTTCCCGCCCCTCCCCCCGCGGCCCGCGCCCCGCGCCGCTGCGCTTTGAATTCCTTATTCTTCGAACAAAACCGAAAGAATACGCTTCTTGGTCATTAATATATTATTAGCCAAGAGTTGAATGATCACCGAAATTTAAGTTATTTTGCGTACAAAATTATACTTATAGCAATATACTCGGTATTTACTTAGCTTTCTATGAGGTAAGTATTAAATAACCTTGACATTTCAAGAGCTTGCCAAACTTATTTAAGATTCCTTTTAGTACTCTTAAGTAACTCCGGATTTGTCCTGATTTCTTTTAGACCTAATATAGCGGTGACTTTCGAGGTAAGCTAAGTGGCTTACCGAGAATCCATTACTACTCATGCTATCAAGTATCTGTCTCGCAACTCTATCAAGAAACCTTTAAAACCTGTCCATAAACGGCCCGAGTGACAATAATAGCTACCGAGACCAGATTTCTCATAAATTCTTCGAGAAAGGACTTTCAGAAGGTGACATGAACGTGAGGGTTACTTGAGAAAAGAAATTTCTTGTGAAAATGGTTAAGAGAAAAAGCGTCAGAGCTATGAAATTATAAAAGTATAACAAATTTCAATCACAGACGATAATCAGTTCTCCAATGTTTGTTTCGCCTGTGCAGCGGGCGGCCGGCGGCAAAAATATATCGAAAAGTTTTCCCACTGAGTTTCGTGTTTAGGCGCTGGTAATTTCTTTAATCAATTTTTTAATGGCATCCTGGAATACGCAAATAAATCTAGGGGAACTTATTTTAGTTTTTATCCATCTATCGGCCTCTAGAGGTTTACTGCTAGATATAGGCCTTCCTTAGCGGATTAATGGGAAGGCGACTTTTGCTACTCGTGGCGGGACTCGGCCGATGTTCTTACATAACTTAAACACAATGAATTATAAAGAACTCTGTAGAAGTGACAAATATAAGATAAACTATTCTCGGTGTGTCTTATATTCGTGTACAGTACTCAATGTATGTATGAAGTGTTAGCGGAGCTCATGTCCTATTACGTTTGATGTCTCCGCCCGGGCTGAGCCAACATTATCATTGGATACTCTAGCTATAAGCCCCTTTGTGTCGCGTCTCAGCCTCTGCCAACACGCCGATTCAGCCCTCGGGCAATATTCATATCGTTTTCCGATATAAATTATATCGAAGCCAACATAATGCTATGAATTAAGAGAAATTGCGAAATATTTATGAATTTTATTTATAGTGGAACGTAAATTTACGACATGAAATTGTCGAAGCCCTTCCTGAGGTTGCGCTAGCTCGCGGCCGAGCCACGTATTATGTAAATGTGCAAAAGGTCCAATTGTAAACACCGATACCGCGTCGGGGGTCCGTCGGCCAAAAGGGAGAGACGGGAGCCGCACTACACCTCGATAGATCAATCACGATGGTTTTCCAGCTTAAGTAGCTAGGCTCCGTCATATGTTTTATACTCCAAATCTTGTACTTGTTAAACTGCAAATTTACCAATCGTAGCTTTTAATTAAATTAATAATTTCTCTTGCTTTGTTACGATGACTTTATGTCATCGGTGACGTCACGTATAGACTCATCTTTTAAGATTACTCAATCGTCCAGTGGAGTCCGTCTAGGAATATAAATGTCAGTAACTGTAATTATGAGTACGAACACTTTACATTTGTTCAGAAAGTCCAGTCACCACTTCAAACGTCGACGGCTGCAGGTTCAGGCTGCTACTTTTACAGTACAACAAAAAATATAAATCGGCTGAGAGTCGTTACAGAAGTGCATGGTTGCAGTCTTCGCGTTCGGAGGTCGGAGGCCGCTTCCTGCTCCATAATCCGATAAATCAATAGCACTCGCTCGGATGTTTGTTCCAAACAATATTTTATTGTACTGCCGTTTGTTTTCAGTCTGTTGTTTGTTCTCCGGTGCTCTCATGTTTCGTGACAATATTTACATGTGTTTGTTTAGAAATGCCTTAAAGCTGTTTGCAAAAGAATTACCAGGGAAGGTATACTTATTTGTTGACGACGAGGACGACGCTGTGATTTTGGATCTCGGCAAAAGCTACTACTTTTAACGCCTTAAGAATTTAAATGGAATCTGCAATTATAATCGATTTTTTTAAATTATTCACTCGATTAGATCGCCTAGAACGTTTACTGCCAATCGATACTTTAATACGACGAACAGTAAGTATCCACAATTTTGCTAGCATCATATTTTAATATATCATTCGTCACGACATCTAGTGGTCCGACGGGAACTCTCCGAAACCCAAGGAACCATTTTTAAATTGTATTTCTTTATTTAGACATTCGTTCGTGCTAAGCCTCAACACCACCGAACCGATTTTGACGGGTCTTCTTAACGGACGGACGACAGTTATGCGAGTCAGAGTCGAAGCTAAAACGAAACAATCCTAAATCCAATCGATAACCCGAGCATCGTGTACGTGATGTTATATCCCATATACATATATATAAGACAAAAATGCTCAACGATAATCGTGAATGCGATAGTAATCTGCAACCGAGATACAAGACTACGTAACACTCGGCGAGTACATGCGGCGTATGCAGCGACTGCGGCCGCAGCGTGCTATGTTCCTGGCGGCCTGGCGCTGCTTCTGGCATAATGGGACACGAGACACCCCGCCGCCGGACGCCTCCTGCTCGGGCCGAGAGCACAGACACTAGCCGACGGTAACAATTATGTTGCGATAACTCCGCACTCCGCCATCTGACCCCGTACCGAGCAAACATGTAACTAGACAGCCGATATGCACTTACTACTTATATATTTATATTTAGTTACAGAGAGCGGATTTCATGCGTAGTGACATTCTGTATATTATACATGCATGTAAACTTTCAAAAATGATAAGGTGGGAATCGAACCCGCAAAGGTTCAACGGTTACGATCCTCGAGTACCAGACTAACGAGGGAGTCAATGCAATACGAACAGGCGGTGAGCGCAGCCTGGTGTCGTCGGTACGGAGCCAGTAATCCCTAGTACCGTGTGAGCGGCCGTGCAGGAAGGATGTGCTCGAAGCTTGCGCCAGATAAATGCTAGTTTTAGCCGGCGGTTCCGTCCGCCGAGATGGCAGTTTATTCCCGACAAAAGCTAAGCTGTTTTAAGTCAGAGTTAAGAGATGTCAGATGACGCGACTCACGGCTTTAGGAGCTCAACCCCAACTAGCAAGAGTTATATTTGAACAGGATTAAGAGTAAGAAACCCTGACTATATTTAGCAATCATCTACTATCATATTTTTTTTATACTATAAGAGTAGCGAACGAGCTGGCTGCAGTCACGAGTGGCCGCTCCCGCCCATGGACATCTGCAACGGACCTCTAATCTGTAGGGATGGGACTGTTAGTGTGAATTCAGTTAATAGGTGTTAATGAGAGTTAGTTGGTTAGTATAAGTTAGTAATAGGACTGCAGGAATGGGACTATTACTAGTAACAATAATTGTCTCACGACCGAAATAGGTGTGGCGGCGGTGTTATTTTCCCGGGAGAACCGTATACAGGTTCTACCACCTCCATGTTAGTATGTTATACGCTATACGTGGTAAGGGCGTCTATTTACTGCTTCGTGCCATCAAAAATATCTTTAGTATGCTTACAATAGTTGATTTTTGAATTAATTGTAATCTTACACAGTCTGAAGAGTCTAGAATACCTGTAGATATTACGAGGTATATATTCTGCTTTTCAAATGTTTCAATATTCACACCATTATTTGAAATTCAGCTAAAAATTAAGCGGAACTACGGATATATACTGCAAACATTCTCCGGTACAGCGGCTGTAGGACCCGTGCGCACCATCCGTTCCACTGTGAAGTCTAAACTTACACTACATGACAGAATATTCAATGGAAAGTAGATCTTAATCTTTACTGTAGTGCAGCGCATACATTCCTGATTGTTACAATAAAAGCATACAGACTCGAAACATATTTTCTACATTTCTTCCCCGCGCCTTCTATATACGAATGTGAAGAGAAAACTTTGTACGCCATTTTAAGCGTATTGCGCGCACGGAGGAGTGCGACACTCGCCAGAGTCACGGTTTATATGGAAAAGGAGGGCAGACAGCGCAGATTATTATGTACTTAATATCTGTAACGTTTATGTGTTACATCAAACTGACATTTGTTACATAAGCTTTTCATTAATTAGATTTATATTGTTGACGTCAAACAAAAATTTTAAGAAATTGTCAAAAATCCTCCTTTACGCTATATCGAAATTCAAACATAAAAATGTAATGAATTACGGTCCAATTTAGATCACTCAACCACAACCGATCTACAGCCGCAGCTGGCGGGAACCGTTGCCTCTCGGACAGTAATGTCAATGTTGTCTACAATCTCAGTTGCAAAGTTTTTGGCTATGATCGAGATTAAAATATCATCACATAATTTAAAAGACGAGTATTAAGTGCAGTTGCAGAGACTGCGGCCCCACGAAATTTATTTTTAATGCTTTTCTATCTTCAAACTGTTGGATGGTAGCAGGACGATTTAACACGTTTTACTAACACGGACCGTGCATAATCCTCTATAAAGAATTCCGCATTAAATATGTAGCGGGTACTAAAATATGTCAGTGAAGCTCAGCGGTAATATAATGTCTCTACGTCGGGATCCTTCGTTCCGGTTACAATGCTGAGAGACTGCTTTATTCCATTTTAATATGATACGGTCTTGTCGCGGGCTATTTGGAGGCAGCGTAAGATACGTTACAATGATGATGGCCACGAGTCTCTATCCAGGAGAGTCGCAGCGGACCGCAAAAACGGGTAGTCGGCATTAAATTGGTTAATTATTGGCGTTAAGTGTTTGTTAGTGGAAGTTAAATCAAGCTCCTAACTATGTGTTAATAATAATTGTCGTCTAACGTTTCGGCTTCTACCCGCGAAGCATCTTCGTTATATTGTGTAAAGCACCGTTCATCGCTAACAAATTCTAAGGGGGAACTTGCATATGAAAGAATTGTAGCTTTTGAGACGTCCCATCAGAAATCTCTTAATCCGGGAAGCACCAGAAATGTGACCAGTGCACCTCAGCCGGAGCGCCTACGGAGCGGCGCCGCATTATTCCACGTGGCTGTTTAAATGAAATCCCTTTGTTTGTTCAGCGCGAAACACCAGGTTTCCGTGCCGTGAATGTTTCCCCGAGCGCGCTTGTTCGCGGCGTGTTTTGATTTAATCGAACGCTTTTAGCCGCGAGATACTTTTAACGAACTAGGTTACAACTATTTGTTAACGTTTAACTATTATCAACAACATTCATATTTTTGACGTTTATTTTGTAACAAACTTTATAATGTTCTAACAAATTCGCAACATATTTGTTTTCCGATCGACTTAGTACCAAATTAAATATGAGCTCCAAAAAATCAATTTCAATTCCTTTAAATACATAGAGTCGGGAATTCTAATGTAGCGATTTTAAATTCAGAGTGCGAGGGGTCTGGGCTTCATCCCTAGCGAGCGCTTTTGACTTGTTGCGTGCATTTTATAACTTAAAAATTAAATATCAATCGCTACAGCGGTGAAGGAAAACATCGCGAGGAAACCTGCACACCTTGGAGATGTCATAAATTGTATAATGTTTCCGACGTGTGTGAACTCTGCCAGTCCGTACTTGTCAGCGTGGTACACTATGACTCGAAACCTCCTCACTAGGAGAGGATACCCGCATCCAGCACTAAACGAGGGTCGAAAAGAAGACGGAGTATACTTACACTGGAACAAAATGCTCGAGAATACATTAGGCAAGATAAAATACTACTTACCTCCTTCGTACATATAACTTAAGTATCGAAGTACGGAGATGCTATTCGAATAAGCTAGTGTATTACGATGTTACATATGCGATTTTAATAGGCAGTTACTTGGCGCACAATGCCACTCGACATCCCGCTCCATGTCGACACGCACAATACAAAATCTGAACACTCCACTATCCGCGGGCCCCTCGATTCCCCGACACACGCACTAATTGGGAATCGTACGGAGTACAACAAAGAGCAATATTTGAAGGGAAAATATGAGGTTGCGAGGTGACTTTATTTTAAAACTACACAAGTAGCAAAATATGCATGTTTTTTCTATGGAATGAATGAAACTCCCACCCGTCATCGAGCGCTCGGTAGATACATACATAGTTCGCTATATCTAACCGTCAATCGTATGTAACTGAGATCGCTCACAGATGTGTCAAATTTTTTATAACATAAAAAAGTGTTTGGAATTTTTCTCTGGTTTATTTTAATTCCCAAAAAAACATTGATTTACTGTAGTAACTTACGTGTCCATCGTCCATACCCTGTAATTAACGAACGAGCTTGAACCGCAAAGTTGCAATGCTTCGTGTGGCGTCACTCGCAACACGACGTCACTCCGATCAAGATACGAGCCAGTCGACAAAGCAACGAGCCAAAAGACAAAAACCATGGAAGCCCGCTCCCGGCCCATGCGGTAATTATCGAGGGCTTTATGTTCAAACAAAGGATTCTACAATCGATTGTTCCTGTAATGACACGAGGTGACATTTGTTACTGTTTGTCGGCAATCAGCGATCGGCATGCAGGGGATGTTTGTATTTATCTCGTTGGTAATACGAGTATGTATGTACTCGTATATGTAGATATGTATATTGACAAATGAAATCTTGAACTTCAACTGTGAAGAGTATCCGATTGCGTAGCAGCAAAGCTGACTATAATGGCCGCGACGATCGAGTTAAACTGGAAGGGTCCTATCGACCGTAAAATACAATTCTTTCATGTTCATACGATTCTTCCTAACTAGCGATTTCCGGAACGCATTTAAGGGGAGATGAATATCGCCGGAGGGTGATATTTAATTTATCGACAGGGGTCGTTACAAAGGAACCGTTGCAAATTCATACATTCGTAATGTAGGGTTGGTGCTAACGAGCTTCTGAATTTCGTTCTGCTTCGTATGCAGCTCGCGTCATCGGCTGGTTGACATAAAGTTGGGTGCCGGGGATGTGAGCGCAAATTAAGATTGTAGGAATATCAATCTGTGTAACGATACTTACCTATATTATTCAAGTGCATTATTACCATATCATGCATCCGAATGTAATTATAAAGGCTGGTAATGATTCAAATCGTTTCATGTAGCAATGAGGGTCACACGTAGATACAATATACATTTATATTGTAAACACAGGAAATAAAAATAAATTAATTAATAGGCTCCGTGGTAATGAACCGGTCCGGATATGTCTTGAATAAATTGAAATATATCGCTGATCACTCGTAGGTACCGACCCCTGGCGACCGAGTGCCCAGCACGTCGGTCATCTCATCTGCCTGCCCTTCCATGTAGGATACACCAGGACAAGCAGCAATTGGTATATGCAGTTTCTACTTCTAAAGAGTAGTGATATTATTGTCGGAATCACATCTTACACAAAGAATTTTATCAACCTCAAAGTCGTCAGTTTCACGAGTTTTGAGAAGAAGAAAGAAAAATACATTACACCTTCAAAGAAACGCGGAAATAGAACAACCGGTAACGACCACTTCCGTTGCTTTGTCGAGGGGAGAGACATATTAAAGAAGGGAATACGGTTCGAAGAAACGACCCGATACAACAATATCTGTGTCGCTGCGAGAGTGGCCGCGCCGCCGCGCCGCGGACATGGCGGGCTGCCACCGACGGGAATAGGACTGGTGGCGTTCATCAAATTTAAAATACCTTTAATTGAGTAGTATTCGTTGGTAACAGGACCGAAAGAATATGAATTTTAGAAACAATCCGAGTGTCTTGTAGCTTGGTTTATTTTCTTAAAAGTATTCGAGATAAATCAATAAAATACATTTTTGTGTTTTATAGCGACATAAGAACTTGAAAAGCTTTTAGTTTTTAATGTAAGCAATACAAGAATATTAGACAAGCACTTATTTTTTATTCTCAGAAGAGAAAAATAATCTACAAGAAAATCGCGTTCCAATAAGCTGACTCGACGATTGTAACTAGTGACTTCCTCCATTGGATTAGGAACGCTACTCAATCAAAGCGAAACTCTGTGGAAGCGATCGCAAGAACAAACAGAATGTAAAAAAATATACATTTGCTAAGGTATATAGATGAACAAAGTAAAAAAGTTAAAAACAGATCAATGAAATATAACAATAGCAGCAATAGTTTTAACCAATTTATTATTTATTTATTTATTTATTTTGGACCATCAGCATAAGATACAGCAATATTATTTACAAAAAATGTTTCATAATACGTTAACAGGTGACTGTACTTACACTTACAGATGAGCACATCATACTTACAGAAATAAAAGAAGTACAAAAGTATATAATATAGTTTCAATATAAAACGACTTAAAGTTAGTTTAAAATTATAATTGAAAGCTCTATTGAAAAGTTCTAAAGTTCTATTAAAAACGGATACTCATTAATATATAAGATTAATTAATGTATACCTATAAACAAAATGTAAGTTACTGTTACCTATAAACAAAATGTAACTTTGCTTTCATCAGTAAGTAATTTTTTCTCCGATTGGGGTTTCAGCTTCGTCAGTCCCGTGTGCTATGGTCCTCTACCGAGAGGCGACTGTCACTCGGGAAGGCATTATTTAATCTATCGTCAGGCCGCCGCGCTCGTTAGTTTCGCTGACGACTGACTGTATCAAATGTTATATTCCAGATCGAATTGGTACGCGTGTGTCTGTGACGGCGACACGTGACCTTGACTGGCTCGCTTACATAATAAAGGAATTATTACCGAGTATATACAGTTTACTACGGTTACGGGTACATTCTAAAGAAGCGTTCGTTACTTAAGTTTGTCATTTAGAACGGAACGAGAACTTTTTATAGAAAACTTAAAAATTATTTTACGCGTTCAATGTTCAAACCGAGCGTAACTCCTTACGCGACTTACTATCAATTTACCATCCGCACTCCTAAATTCTAATACGAAATATTACCATTAAGGGTATGAATATCGAGGGAGCCTTATTTAATTTTGAGAGAGCTCCCCGATAGAAGGAGCGTGTCGCAGTTCGTTAGCGGGACATGCTGTGCGAAAACTAAACCCGCGATGTGGGGTCCGTGAAGATCGGATCGGGGAAGAAGAGGGGGAGGTTCCCGGGGTAGGTCATGGGTGTTGTTAAAAACCACTACTAGAAATAATACATTAACTAAAATGTGTGAAATAAACACAACAAAATGTATACACGTTAAACGAGTATTTCATGCCAAATACATGTATGTAATACTATTTAGGAAACAATACTCGCATATTCAACCGATACATTTGACTCGGATTCAGTCCGATCCCTTCACATTCATTCTCTAGTATAATGTTAAACAATGCTGCTGTGCTTTTCGGTTCACATTGAACTCTGTAAGCCACGATGACAATACCCGCTAACCGTCACTGCAGCGCGACTACGTTTGAAATGTATTGCCAGCCATTGTGCAACCTAATGTGCAACCCACCTGCCGGAACTAGATTGCAATTGGAAAGGATGCTTGCTCCATGATGATCTTTATTTGCATAAAACTCTGTATATACAAAATGATTGAGTGTCATGCAGTTACGTGTACCGAGCTAGGTGCTGTTAACATTTGACGTCGTGTTCTAGATATATAAACGATATAAAGTCTTAATACTACATTTTAAATAGACTGTATTGTCCCATACATAATGAACAATACCGTACATAACGACAACGTATACATATCTCTTGGTATTTATTGTATCGAAACTACAAAAGCCTCGGAAAAGTAAAATTGGATTCAACAACTCGGTCTAACGAGCGCGGCTAATAGACCGTGGGGCGGAGATCGCGACCTCCGGAAATATAATGTCTCTTTTTACGAAAGACATGAAAAAGATAGATTGATGATTATAAGAAAACAAGAATGAGTAGTAAGATATGGAAGTATATTTGCTGTCAAGAAAAAGAAGATTGTAACAAAGAATCGTTATATTTTTATTTTAAACATTTTTGTATAAACATAATTATATTATATAACGCATATATACATGAATAATATATTAAATGAATATTTATCAAAACGTAGTTACCGATGACATGAACATTATTACCGTTTTCATTGTTTCGCCTCCAACAGATTTCCGACATCGCCTTGGAACGACCGGCAGAGAATGCCTCCGGGCGCCGAGCTCCTTGTGGCCCAGCAGTAGACTGTACCTTGAAGTAAATAAATAACTGAACACGTTTCGAGGCATTGATATACAATTCTGATTTTGATATATTGTAAGGGTTAATCTTAAATGGTAATCTAGAACTACTCTGTTGTGTAAAATCGACTCGACTGGTACGGCTTTGTGCCTATTAATTGATTTTCAGGGCCCATTGAGGTCAGGCGCGCATCTGTCAGAATGTTTTGAATTACAAATTGCTCCAAATTGTAAATGGAGCCGCGAATCGATTTCGAAACAGTCTCAAGGGTGAACGCTGGCGGAGCTCGGGCCCAGCGAGGGCTCGCGCTGAGACTGACGGGTCGCGGTCATTAGCCTTCGTTCTTAATTCCTAATTTATTGGACATATGAGATGCTGCGATGTGGTAGTAACGTGCAATTCATACGATGTAACACATCGACCTACATAAAAACAAGTATAATATGAATAATGTACCCAACCGGTACTCGACCCCGGTTAAATAATCTCGGCAAGGCGGCACGGTAACCGCAGTGCCACGTGGGTCAGCGTTTCCAATTTACTTTCATTCAATTTACTTCACATTTAATTACATCAATACATTTACAACTAAAAGAAATACGATTGAAGATGTGCGCGACGAACATTTGTCGGAGACAAAGCATGCGAGAGATAAGATGTCTTTAAGAGATACTATTATAATTAATGATTTCCTCTATGTGCAGGGCCGGCACTGTGCTCCACACTTGTAACGACGCGTTTCATTAACGAAACGGAGACACGTGGCCAACACTGGGAGCGTTGCTACTTAACAGCAGAAATTGCCGGCGCTCGCTCCAGCAAGACGACCTTTGGCTGGGGTCTACCGCCCTTTTTACGAATTAATGGAGCTGCAAAAGGATTTTATGTAACAAAACGAATTGTTCAAAATTGCGAAGTTTTTTTTAAAAACGTAACAGAAAAGGTTTGCGAATATTTATATTAGCTACTCGTAACGGTGGTATTTCTCATATTCACTTAAGAAGTCACTTAAATTATGAATAAAGTTAAAATAATTAGATTACACAACATTATTCTTATCTTAATCGCATGCACGAAATATAATTAAATAAATAATAAACATTTTCTAAATATTTTTACGTACAATTTGAGGACTGCGTTAAAAGTGATTAATTCCCCTATTGTCCTAAGCCATCGTCGCCGTAAAGATAAGTAAATAAAGGGCCCAAGCGCAAGACGGTCCAAAAAATCCTGGATCCTCGCTCCCTTTGTTTAGCTGTAAGCTCGTTATTTTACCCTTGCTTCATATTTCTGTTCCTCGTGTGGTCTCAAGCAAAGCATTCAGCGATTATTTCGACTTGCTTATTTTTCTAGTAACTATTATTATTTAAAAGAAATTTTCCAATTTTGGACACAGATCTCGCATTAAGAACAGATAAAACCGCCACATATATACCTACCCAGCACATGCAGCAAATGCCATTTAATCTTCAAAACCCACAAATCTTTTGAAATTAGCAGCACCTACGTGCCGGGACGGTAACCGAGCCACCCGACATGTAAGCCTAAAATACAGTATTACTGTAAAGTCAAATAAAATAATTATCAGGAAAGAAAAATAAAATAGATATTTTTGCATATTTTTTAAAGTGTTTATCATACACACATTCATAGACACATCGAACCTTAAAAATGACCGCGTTACTCACTTGACTACGCGGTGTGCCCTGTCGTCCGTGCGTTGTGCCTTGTCTACGGTAACCCCTACGCGCACCGCGACGATGGCTTTCTTTTCCCGTTTTATTTGTTTCCGTCTCCAAGCAAATGATATTATATCGCGGGTTAATTTCATCTCCGTGCGACGCGGGACAACCCCCTTCCCTCCCCTGCCCCGGATTCCCTTTACGTTTCGACTTTGAGTTTTCTTAACGTGAGATTTTCCTGTTCTCCGATTTCTCTTTTTCTTTATCAAATGAATGTTATGTATTTAGGATACGTATTCTTTTTCAATTCTTCCTTTTTCTTTCGTCCGACCGCTGCCGGAAGCGGCGTGAGAAGGTTTCAATTCCACAGTGTACCGAGCTGGCCGCATGCGGATTGACAGTCTTTACTCAACAAACGTTATGTCATTTATAAAATGCCGCAAGGTGTGCCGCTTTTTCCACAATGTTTTCCTTCGTCTTAGTTTTTTTTTCGTTACATAAATATTTATTATCTTCCCATTAACGTCGACGGATTGCCGCATAAACACAAATGAACTTCCCTCCTTCCCCGGTAATCTGGCAGCGAAACACTCGTTGTGTAGTAACCGTCAACGGCGCCAAGTATTCCGCGAATCTATTGCGAATATCTTTAATCCCCTTATTAAGATTATCTTTCTAACGTACTCGGCATGTCTGATGGGTACGATAAATATTGAATGGTGGTATCTGTCCCCCTGTACGCCGGCCACTATAATACCGTCGGCATCTCGTTACGGTGGATATTTGTATCGAAATCTGCGAGTCATAATCTATACTAATAATATAGAGCTGAAGAGTTTGTTTGATTGTTTGAACGCGCTAATCTCAGGAAATATTGGTCCGATTTGAAAAATTCTTTCAGTG